>CAKNWW010337973.1:0-11391 GCA_932074435.1 Andricus kollari | reverse complement strand
CAATTACCCAATGATTTTCCATTCTTTGTTTTTATTTCGTAAATTGTTGGTAAAATCGTTGCTTTTATGAAAAATGGTCCTTCGAAATTTTTATTCAATATTCGGCTATTCTTTCCACTTTATTTGATAAGGTTATTTTTTAAGTTTATAATATGTAGATTGTGTTTCATTCGCATTATCTAAATTTCAAACTATTTCCTCTCTAATTATTTTTAATTTCCTCATCCTATCTGCCAATTCTCAGACTCTTGGAATTCAGTTTCACCTTTTCCGTCTAAATCTTTATTTAATGCTTGAATTGGTTGGAGTTCTCTACCTCAATTTAAAAAAAGCTGGTGTGAAACCTGTTGAAGAATGTTTACTCGTATTTAACGCAAATTGTAAATTATCTAAACTTTCATCCCATAATTTATTATCTTTCTCCAAGTACGCTTTTATTACCGATTTAATTTTTGGAAATGTTTGCATAAGTTTCCTCTATACCTAAATGACCTGCTTGTTTATTGTCATGATTCTTAATTAAAACTTGTTCTCGAAATTATATTGGTATCATTAATTTCCGCGGGTTGCTATCTAAATTTGAGCTTGATTTCAAAGGGTCGCGTATCCTCCAGTTTGGATTTTCTCCTGGTTTATTTGTTATGTTTATAATTTTATTTTTATACCAATTATCTTCAATTTCTTTAGAATCTTTTTCGTCGGTTTCTAATATATTAACTCCGATACTTAAAACTTTTATTTCATTTTCATTTGACCTTGATAACGCATCTGGTACATGGTTTAAGCTTTCCTTTCTATACATTATCTCATAATCGTACTCTAATAATTATAGAGCCGATCGTGCTAATCTATCTGTTGGATTTTTTATGTTAAGAAGCCATTTCAAGGCAATGTGATCTGTAATAACTTTGAAACTTTGAACGAATAACCCTCCAAATACGGTATAAATTTCTTTATTTCTCAGACTATTGCTAAGACTACTGCGCAATTAGGTTTTTTTATCATTACTATAGGATTCGACCAATCGCTATTAGATGGTTCTATAATTTTTTTCTCTAAAAGTTTATCTCTTTCCTCATACATAATTTCTCTTAGTTTTGGTGATACATAATCATATCTTTCTTTAATCGGTTCATCTCCCTGGACATCTTTTATATGGCTAGTTAAACGTGTCGGTGTATCATTTTTGGTTCTTTTATTTCATAATCAAACTCTTGTGTTCTTTATAAATTTTTCACTGATGTATAAGCGAGTTGCACCGGTGTCAACTAATACTCTGAATACATGATCTTTGAAATCTATCATAAGGTGAAATCTTGTTTCGTCCGAGTCGTTTGTGTCTATGTCAAGTAATTCTGACGGTCTTTGGTTTCATTGATTATTATCCGTCTTTAATAACCACTGCTTGCGATACTTGATTATTTTCATAATTATTATTATTTTTAAATGTTGCCTTAAAAAATCTGTGATTTTCATTCGGAAACCTCGGTTGGAATTGTGGTTTGTTCTATCCTGTCTCTTTCTTTTCTAGATATTCCTTCTCTTTCTAGATTCCTCAATTCTAACCATTTTTGTCTCTTTCCAGTCTTTCGAGTTCTTTTCTCTTTGTATCGATTTCTTTATTTATTTTACTAAATTCTAACTCCTCATTTTCAAAAGTGTGGAGTGAGTTTGGCGTACTTTCTGTATCCGTTTGTGTTTGTCTTTTCGTCCTGGGATTGCACCTGTCGTTTTACTTGGTTGTACCACTCCCCAATTTAATTCTCTTTTAACCGTTACTGATTCGAAATTTAAGTTTCTTGCTGATTCTTCTATTCTTTTATCGTTTTCTACCGATTGACTCCAAATATTTTCCTTTTCTAAATTAATCCCACTTGCTTGTGCGTTATCTACTTCGATTATATCTTCTGCAGTTATATAATTTTCTCTATCTTCACTTACGTTCTCTACCGGGTTAGCCATTTTCGCAATAATTTTTATCCTTTCCGATCTTAGATGCATTCGACTTTTTCCTATTGGTTTATTTTCGTTTTATCCTATACGGCCTAGCTCAGGGGTTTCTAAAGCTGATTAAAAACTGGCACGTTCACTCAGGTGAGCGTTTTGGTTTTTACTACTTTGGAGTAAATTAATAAATAGGGTGGATTGTCGAACGTCGAGATAAACGGGTGAAGTCAATTAGGGAAAAGATTTAAATATAAAAGTGGTTCATTGCATTAACTTACGGGTCCTTTCACGAGTCCGTAATCTCTAAGCCCGAGCCGGGCGGTGAAGCCAAAATCGGGTGAAAGCTGTCGAGTGAACTTGGGCGGCGAAGCTAAGGTTCCGGTGCAGATGGTGGTTAGACCACGGAGATGAGGTCGTCGTGTAGCGATGGAAGCGTTCTTCGGGATGGTTGGGTGTCGCCGGGGAATTCGAAGGGTTGGGCATGGATTAGGTATCAACCAGGTAATAGTGTAGGGAGCGAAAGAATAATTTGCGAGGACGAGGTTTTGTGAAACAGAACCAGGAAATGGTACTCTCCCCACTCCTGTTCCTAGCCCGCAGGGCCATGCGGTAACTGGGTGTTTTGTTACAACTTTGTTACAACCTCCCCTCCTCTGCTTGCGACGAAGTTTATTATTATTTTTTAAAGAGTTTTTCACACCTTTGTAGTTCCTCATTGAAGGTAAAGTGGTATTTATCTTCTGTTCCTTCTGTTCTATGTACGAATCGTCATCTTATTCGTCTCCGTAGATTTGTTTTGCTTCTTCTGGGTTGAGTTTTCTCTTCCTTCCCTCCACTTGTGCCCGCTCCTCTTCGCTAAAAATTATCTTTGGGATGTCCTTATATTTTTGTTGCGTTTCAACCCAACCGCCTGTTATATATTTGATTTTTGTCGAATCCGGAACCGTGTGATCATTTTTGGTCGGGTTCGACTTTGCGCTACATTAGGAAAAAGTAAAGTTCCACCGGAACCATCCTCTCGCAGTGACGACAATCTAACCATTTCTTTCTACAATTTCTCTGCAAACTAGGTCTTACCGAGATTTGTAGAAAAGGGTCTAAGAAGAAATTTATCGAGAGGGACTGCTGGCCGAAAGAAGCAGACAAATACTGTTTCGCTCTGTAATTTCTATGTAAATTATTTATTACGGAAATTTGCAGAAAAGTGTTAAAGTATTTGTGCATTGTTCGGCAAATTCCCTATTTTCAAAATTGCTGCAAAAAGGAGTGTTTGCACTTATTACAACAAATATCCTTTTTGTAGCAGTTTTGAACATAGTAAAGTTGCCGGACAATAAACAAAAATGCAAAAAAACTTGTAGAGAGAACAATGCAGAGGTCCTTTGCATTTCTTCTGAAATACTTGAATTGCGGTAGCGAAGTAGAGACGTGCAGATTCTTGCACAGTAATTAATTGCAGAGGTTCTCCAGATCTTCTTTAGTTTTTTCCAATTACAGTAATTAAGCAGAGACAATTACAGACATCCAGTACGAACATTTTCATAACACTGAAGAGAATTGTCTGCCACAAAGTAATGCAGAGCATCTCTGAATGTCGCTGAAGTTTTTCAATTTAGGCAGTAAAGCACAGACTTTTGCAGAGTATTTTCAAATTTTCTTTGCAGAAAACTCGCCAAGAAAAGCTTTCGAATGCAGACCATTTTTCGAAGAAGAGTAATGCAGAGTTCTTCTGCATTTATGTTAAAGTGTTTCAATTTAAGCAGTAATGCAGAGGACCTTAACAAAGTACTTGCAGAGCTATTTCAGGAATTGTATCAAGTCATTTGCAGACAATTCGCAGATTATTTTTTCCGCTAGGGGTTCCATGTAAAAAACTCTCCCTTCCATGTGAAAATTATAGTTATCTAATTATATTGACGGAAAATTCCTGTTCCAAATCAAAGATTTTCTTGAAAAAATTGACCTGATTAAACATTTTGTTTTATGGATTGACATGTAGATTTTTTAAATTCTCATCTCAAATTATCTAAACATAACAAAAAATAGTTGTATTTTCAACTACAGAACATTGAAGAATATCAAAAATTGGATTGATGGCAGTTGGATGCTGAACAGTTAAAGATTCAACTATTAAGAATCCATCGGATGATAAAAAAATTAATATTAATTTGTAAGTTGCCTGATATTTTTCCCTAATAGTATATTTCCCAAGTTACGAGATTTGTTTCATCGCAGATGTTTTTGGTAGAACATTTATTGCCTGGAATACAATATTTGTTTTAAAACCAAAGTATGGGCCAAGCTTAATATAAACGTATTACTGTTGCTAAAATAGATTTCGATGGTGTGGAGAAACATTACGCAAAGTTTGCATAATTATACAATAAAACTGTGATGACGTCAAATTTTATGACATGTGAAATCTGGTTTGTATTTACGCAAGAAATTATCTGAGTTTATAAATTGAAAATAATATTAATAGTACCCATGTTACTAGAAATAAAATGTGTTAATTTAAATAAAAATGTGCAATTTTTAAAATTCTACATTTATTAAAAATGTACTATATTTTAGTCGTATTTCAAATCACAAACAATATTTTATTTTAATTTTACTTTTCTTTCACGTAAATAAATTAGTCATTTGGTTTGCAAGCACAAATACAATAACACCTTCATTTGTGGAAGATTCATTGGAGGAAATGAAAAATATTTCAAAACTTGAACAGATTTTCTAACATTTCTAAAATATTTTTAAACTTTTTAAAAACGTCTTCAGGATGATCTTGGACAAAAAATCAGTCAGATATCGAAAGGGAATATAATCGGCGAACGACTGTTCAATTGATCATTAGGTTCAACCTGTTTTTTTTTTCTAAATTCGTGAAATAATCGTTAATAATAGGGTTAACGATATTGAATTTAACGCCCATTTATAATTACCCGTTATTTGTACAATTTTATTCCTTCGTCGAATCATATACAATATTATATTTTAGTTTTACATTTTTTAAATTAATTAATGGTATCTACAACCACAAATCCAAAATTCTTTGAAACTGGGCGATGGCTGCTTAGGGGAGATTCTGCCATTTCTTTTGAGGTCATATCTTCAATCGCGCCACTGTTCATGTTTACTTTAACCCGTTTTTGAGTCTGGCATCCAGGTTGACCTTTCATTGCATATATTCCACGAAGAAATGGCTGATTTTCCTTAAAAATTGCAAAGACGTCACCATTGGACGTTGATAATACACTTTGTTCTTCGGCTAACATGGGCTCAAGGTTCTTATGTTGACCTCTTATATAAATTGGCTTATCGCGAGGGAAAGTGTATCTTCGAATTTCGAAACGCCGATTCGGATTGGTGATGGGAATGAGCCGAACAAATTTTAGTTGTTCACGTTCATATCCAAGTAAGTATGAAAGAGAATATCTGCCAGGAAGAGAGCTGGAACTGGCACGAAGAATAGGCTCAGTAGGAGGAGGAGGAGACCTGGACCTGTCGTAATGAGTACGAACGGCAGTAGGAAGAGATGTTTCCGGCGAATGATGTCTGTCAGATGAAGAAGAAGTTCTGGAACGAGGAACGCTAGGAATAGGCTCGCCATTAGGCAAACACTCGAATTGTGAACTTAAATCTGTAAAAAGAAGCAGGGTATTGAATTTTTCTTAAGGTAGACAATAGTAAGTTTGTATATCAGAAACCTATGGTTCACGTCCTAAAATGTTGCTAGGTCTTTCAAATATAGTATAATCCGTATGTAAATGTATATCCGATGAGATGTTTCAAATAATTTTTCAGACAATTTGAGATATTAGCTAGATCTATTGAATAATGAAAGCAACATCCTGAAAAGAGCAGCCAGCTTCGAGATATATTGAAAAAACTCTTAAATAGTTACGCGAGGTTGAATTGATCCCATACCAAAGATGATGTGATAAGCATACAAATAAAATGGTTCTTGCAAAAAACTTGTGATTTGAGAGGCGCTACATTTCTGCAGCAGATTGTATGTTTAATACATACACCTTTGCTGTAAATCAATACTTGGAACAAATTATCCCCAAATGTAGCAGTGTCGAAGATCAGGAAGTATCTAGAGAAACCGTTTCCGATTGATTTTTTTTTGCCGACAAGTTTGTCTGGTTGCTATTGACCAATAATTTCGGGATGAATATGAAATTGTTGGTGTTCTCCAAATTGTTGCTATCTTGGAAATGATCCACCGCGAGCATGTACATATTTGTCGATTAAAAGTTTGTCACGAATATAAAATGGATGAAAAGACCCAAGTCTCTCTAATCAAAGAAGAGATAGCTGCCGGAAAGGAAATCCAAACCGATTGTTGAAAAGGTTATGTGAATTTAAAGGATTTTGCTTATGTGAAAAATCTTGTTCTTTCTGAATGTCTGCTGGACCCTCATTATGAAGAGTGAGATTTCTTCAAACCTTTCCACTTCCAAATTGTCTCACGTAATTTCAGGATGACCCACGAGGAGCGTACCACATGTGTAGGTACACATATGGTACAAATTTAAATTTTTGTATCACACTTACATTATAGATTACCCGGCAATAAATTCAGAATAAATTCGTATTTATCTCAAATATAGTTGGAAATGAAATAGCATTTGGGATAGAATGTAAATTAAATCGCACAAATTATGATTTGCGTGTGTCTTCAAAAAATGTAGGTAAAATTATCGATATATTTTATTATATTCACCAATTAAATTGAGGTTCACAGCTAAGAATAGGACGATAGTAGAAATAATCCTCATGTTTTCTAATGAAAGAAAAAACTAATTAATGTAATAATGAAGAAATAGATCAACAAATTACCTAGTGAATATTCTGGTGCGTGACTAGATTGTATAATACATGTATTATATAGTACTTACCTCATGTATTATATGCGTCACACTTATCGTGCTCACATGTTTACATATAATTAGAGTTATTTTTGAATATAAAAAATGTAATTACTAAATATTCTCAAACTGATATCACAATTTAAATAATCTTTTGCGTTCTTTTGCGTTTCTGAATTTGAAATAATAATAATAATATACCTGTTACTTGCAATAAAAGGAAGAGGGTCAATAAGGCCGGTTTTTGAGCCATTAACTGATTAGTCTGAAAAGCGTTTTATTTTATTTCGCTAACTAGGTCTGATAATCCCTTAAAAGCATTTTCCCTGAAAGTTGTTTGATTTCAAGAAATAGGCATTTTTAAGTTCGTATTTTATATGCATTACAGGATATGTTAAACCCATAATTTTTCTTGAGGTACTTAGCCTTTAAAATAAGGCTTATTTTTATACCCTTATCAGATCTGTGACCATGAGAAGAGTACAAATGTTCTGCTCTATTAGATTTATTAGCAATAATTTCTATAAAATGATCGAAACATGTTTGGAGATAGGTGTTTTTAAGAAAAGGTATATTTGATTAGGATCAATCAGAACTTATGGTGAATTAGTGGCTACGTATTCTACGAGAGTTTTATTCGTCAGAATCGGTTTGCTCATCCGAAGATGATGTTCATTCTCCTTAATCTTCCGACCAACATCATTCAAATGACTTTTGAATTAACTTGATGGTCTGCGAGTGTTTTGTTGATATCTAGAGTAACCAAGATACCACAGAACACTGGCAATGTAAGCGCAACATCCTATCAATGTTGCACCACTTCTGCACTGGCAGTACCAACCACTTATCGGATTGCGTCTAGCATTAATTTCTATCCATAAGTTATAAACTTTTGATGATGTATGAAGAGACTGGATTTGTACTCTTAGAATGCCTTCCTCCTGTTTGTGGACAAGAAGGAAGTACAGACCATCATCCGCTAAATGTTTCTCGGTATATGATTGAGCTTGCTTCAGCTGCTACACCCCGAGTGTGATATATTGCAACTCATCAAGAGTTAACCTACGAAAATCAGGCCCTTATTTTTGCCCACTTATCTTTTTCTGCTCGTTCTTGAAGGCGATTAGGCTGCGAAGACAAAAGCAACATTCTTTCAGCGATCAGATGATCATCGGGATTGTCATGTTGCTGCAAATTCCTAAAACCAAAGAGTCATCTATCAGTAATTCAGAATAAGCGGGCATTAGATGTTCTCCAAACTGCTTTTAATAGAACATTAACCCTTCAGTCAAAGGTTCGCGATAGTTTTTGACACTTTTCGATTAAAAAGCATTGGATAACAAATGCAAAAGAGACGAGTTCTTCTGAAAATGATTTATCAAATATTTTAGAATCAGGTAGGGGTCAGATTTCTAAAAATGCAGAATCTTTCAGTAAAGATGCAACTGCAGATTCTGACTGTAGGAAAATGAAGCTTCCAATCAGAAGGTGTATGATTTTCCCATCCAGATGCATTGTCCATCATCATAAAAATAATTGTATCAGAATCAAACCTTTTTCTGCATTGAGGGTTTACCTCGATACTGGTATTTTGATTTCTGCAAAAGCGAGTTGCTGTGCTTCTCATTTGGATGACTGATGGTACATGCATGTTTATCCAAAAGAGTAGCAATTACTCGTTACAAATACAGACTTACTCTATGCATAAAGGAAGGAGTCTGGTCAAGCCCATGATGCTAGTAAAGACGACAGGATATATAGTGGAGGTTTTCGGTCCGTATTTTGCTGATGGCAAGAACAACGACGCTAGAATCTTTGGCAATCTTTTAAAGCAAGACTAAATGAAACTGCGTAAATGGATGCCCTCAAACTATGTTATCATTGTCGATCGCGGTTTTTGATTACTGTCTGAAGTTCTTGGAAGATCTTGGATTCGTTTCCAAAATACCTCATTTTCTCCAAAAAGGATCGCTGCACTCTACGACTAAAGCAAATGAATCAAGGCTCGTTACTAAAGTCCGATGGGTGATTAAAGCTATCAATGGGTTGATAAAAACGTGGAAAGCTTTGAGTGACCTTTTTCAAAATAGTCCAATCCCGAACATCAGGGATTAAGTCAGAATAGTCTGTGCCCTTTGTTATGCTTTCCGACCTCCCAGAATGGATGACTGTCCCGATGATTATCTGATTTCTGAAAGAATGTTGATATTGGTCTCGCAGCCTAATCGCCTCCAAGAACGAGCAGAAAAAGAGAAGAGGGCAAAAAGAAGGGCATCTCCGAATAGGGAATTTCCGCAAATAATGATCATTTCTTAAATAAAACGGCAACTTTGAAAAATAAATTCAAATTTGCTTCTCAAGAATTATGCAAAGAAAATCCGCCTTTGAGTTCAGAATCATAATTCTTTTTCAGAATTTCTTCTTCCAAAGCACAAAATATTGAAATCTTTTCAAACATTCAGGAATCTCTAGAAATCTTTAAAAATCTGTTAAGATTATTTAAATCTTTTGGACTCCGTATAATAGAGCCAAAAAAACGAACAATTAACCAGGATTTTAAGATCATTGATCTGGTAAAAAAAAATTGTAATTTGCGTCTTATCCAAGGATAAGACGAGAGTAGGAACAATCCACATCTTGTCCAATTAGAGGAAAAAATAATTGATGCATTATTGAAAAATTCGATTAAAAATGTAACTAAACAATAATCTAGAGCTTGATTATATTATACAACATATTTATTATACCGTATATTCGTTATCTCTTCGATTGTAGTGTTGAACTTGTCCTCATCAGATATTTACATTTCATCAGAGTCAGTTTCATGGAAGTTGAATTGTTAATTTTTTCGGTCAATTTAAAAAACAATGGTTTGAAAAATTGGAATGATTTCAAACAATTTTCGAATGTCAAGAGATTTCTAAACAATACGCAAGATGTAAAACATTTCGGATTAGGAACAGAAAATTTTGGACGTTAAATTTTAATTCTGAATTTAATAGGGATTTTGTTTAAATTTCCTCCTTCTGTGTGAGAATTAAAATTCCTTCACTAAATTCCCATTCCATGTGAAATTTTGTTTAATGTCTAATTGTAATTCTTTACTGTAATTCCCTGTCCGAAGGTAACGTTTAAATTTAAAAAAAAATCCCTGTTCCAAGTAAGATTAATATTTATTATTATTAGAATAATAATAATTTTCTAAATTATTTTTTGAAGTATCTGGAATCTTCAAAAATTAAATTAAACATTCTTCTCTCGCCACATTTTCCTATGCTTTATTTCTTATTTTTCTCATAAAAATCAGCCAGTTGGTGATCTCTGGGGTCTTGGCGAAAACTGGACGCTTCATCTTCTTTCTCCAGAATTAATCACATAATAGGAATTAGGTATTACGTATTGAATGTAGCGCCCATATATAATTGCCCGTTATTTGTACAATTTTATTCCTTCTTCGAATCATATACAATATTATATTTTAGTTTTACATTTTTTAAATTAATTAATGGTATCTACAAATACATATCCAAAATTCTTCGAAACTGGGCGATGGTTGCTTAAGGGAGATTCTGCCATTTCTTCCGAGGTCATATCTTCAATCGCGCCAGTGTTCATGTTTACTTTCACTCGTTTTTGAGTCTGACATCCAGGTGGACCTTTCATTGCAAATATTCCACGAAGAAATGAATTATTTCTCGTAAAAATTGCAAAGACGTCACCATTGGACGTTGATAATACACTTTGTTCTTCGGTTAGCATGGGCTCAAGGGACTTATATTGCCCTTTTATATAAATTGGCTTATCACGAGGAAAAGTGTATCTTCGAATTTCGAAACGCCGATTCGGATTGGTCATGGGAATGAGCCGAACAAATTTAAGTTGTTCAAGTTCATATCCAATTAAAAATGAACAAGAATGCCTGCCACGAGGAGACCTGGACCTGACAATAGTAATCGGTTCAGTAGTAGGAGGAAGAGACTGGGACCTGCTATGATGAGTAGGAACGGCAGTAGCAAGAGATGTTTCAGGCGAATGATGTCTGTCAGATGAATTAGAAGGTCTGGCACGAGGAACGCCAGGAATGGGCTCGCCATTAGGCAAACACTCGAATTGTGAACTCATATCTGTAACAAGAAGCAGAGTATTCAATTTTTCTTAAAGTAGACAATCGGAAGTTTGTCTGGTTGCTATTGATCAACAATTCCAGGGTAAATGTGAAATTGTTGGTGTTCGCAAAATTGTTCCATTTGGGGATCGCGAAATCGGACGCCTGAAGAATCAGAATGGACGGGTAGTAGATGATCATGGATCTTGGAAATGATCCACCGCGAGCAAGTACGTATTTGTCGATTACAAGTATGTCCCGATTATAAAATGGATGAAAAGACCCGAATCTCTTTATCAAGAAACATGTAGCTGTCGGCAATAAAATCCAAAACCTATTGCTGAAAAGGCTGCGTGAAGTTGAAGGATCAGGTTTATGTCGAAAATCTCGTTCTTTCTGAATTTCTGCTGGACTTTCCTGTCAGTTGTAGTATCTCTAGATTTTTTTAAAGATAAAATTTGTCTT
>CAKNWW010337972.1:0-10720 GCA_932074435.1 Andricus kollari | reverse complement strand
GACGTGATCAACAGAAGAGATGAATTCTAAACCAAAAACATGATATCAAACAAAAAAGTTTAAAAGTAGACTTTGCAATGTAAAATAATTCACTTTCAACCATAAAAGACGACTTTTTATTATGGTATGAATTGTTAATCCAAAAGGATCAATTTTCTATCCAAAAAGACAAGTTTTTAACAAAACTGTTGAATTTTTGACCAAAAGAGATGAATTTTGAACCAAAAACATGATATCATACGTCAGTCTGTGCCTTCTTTGGTAACAAGAAGATGATTTTTTTATATCTTTTATGTCCACGAAATTACCGGAAGTGGGTTCAATTTATATCCGATGACACGCCAATTATTATTTATTAATTATATAAATTTAGGTTACTTATATAATTATAATGTGAAATATCTGAAAAGGAAGTTTGCGTTCACAAGTCTACAAGGAACATTAATTTTTTAACGAAACATTAACTTCAAAATATAAAATGATTTATTATTAAAAATTAAAAACAAACCTAAACAATTCCCGGGTTTGAAAAAAAGTCCCGTCTATTTCGCGGTTTTTTCTCAAAGTGCTCTAAATTCCAGGCTAATTCTCGGTTTTCTCGGTCAGTGGTTACCCTGAATCTGGAATTTTTTCTCAACTACGAAAGTTTATCATCACTATTTTTTCCCAATTTTAGCATTCAAATTTTTTAAAATTTATTTGAAAGAAAATCTGATTAACCTTACAGAATTCTCGTAAACTAAATTTAGATTATAATTCCATTGAGATTTAATGAATTTCTTTTTTAAAATAACTCAATTTTCTATTTGAATTGGAAATTTTTCGTTGAAGCTGAAAGCTTGTTAACATTTGATGGAAAATATGAGATAGCGGATTGATCCGCGAACATAAAGCTTCATTTTGTTCAATTTAATCTCGGAACGTTTAAAGCGAGATTAAAAATGGATATCTCACCGACGAGAATATTCTAGACGAAGTGGAATATTTCATTTGCTTTCCTAAAAGTGCGCTATAAAACTTCGATATACCTGATTTACTGGAAACTGTAATTTGTTAAGAATCAATACGAATAATGCTCCGCAACTGAAAATTGATCAAATATATTGAAAGAGACTCTGTTCATGTTCTCTGAAAGCAAATATCAAAGGGTGGATTTTTATATGCAATATTTTTAACGACCTCTCATATTGCTTTTTACATTCAGTTTTGATATTTGATTTTTTTTATGTTACAAATAAAACTTCATTCGTTGGGAAATTGTGTTGAATTCGATAAAAATTTTGTATCAGAAAAATATTTGTGAAGGGATTTATTATTACGTTTTAGTTTTAATTATTCAGTTTTGCAATTCCTAAAGTTTAATGAAAACGATACTTTCATTTCCAACACTGAAACAGTTAACTTGTTTATAAATTATAAGGTTGCGGACTGTCAATTAAAAGTTTAATATTAATTCAACTAATTACTGATTCCAGAGATAATTTTTTATCTCCTATGACCCAATTTGAGTCTGGGTGATAAAAACTCACAGGTATAGATATAGTTTGCTCTTACTCGGAACTTTAATTAGAAAATTATGAGTTTCAAGACTTGTAGAGTAATATTAAACTTCAGAATTAATTCCTCGAAACCCATAGAGCGTGCGCAGCATCGAGGACGATTAGTCTGACGGAAGTGAGCTTTAATTAACATTCATAAGAAGAAAAAAATCGCGAAAACAATTAGTTTTTAAAGAACTTGAAAATACTGCGAAAATTGAATTATTTGGAGCTCGAAAGCAGAAAAGTTAAATCCTACAACTTTGGCGGATTGCTCAAGAAAAAAAATGACATGCTGTATGATTAGAGCAAGAAGTTAAAATGAGGAGCGGTTTAATGAAATTAAATTATAAAAAAAGAGCAGGAAATAGCGAAATAATTTTTTTCGTATAGGAGAGGTCAAAAAACTACGTGATTAACGCAGAATGTGAGATTCCACATGGAAAATATAAATGTAAGTAAGAATTTTTTAAATGCTTGAAAAAATGAAAATTAGTAATATAATTTTACAAGTAATGCATCTAAATACGCAGGCACACTCTTTCCCCTATTCCCCTATGCAAACATACGTATTTCCTATGACAATAAAAATACACAAAATTCTTGAATATTCCAAAAAATTCTTAAATTTTTGACCAAATAGTTGAATTTTCAACCGAATGGTCGATTTCTTAAACAGAAAATTTTAAATTGTAATCAAAAACAGTTTTCCAGTTTCAACCAAATTGTTGAATTTTCAGGCTAAGAAGACGATTTTCTTTAGAAGCCGATCGAGTTTTAAATCCAAACATAGATACATTTTCTATCCAGAAAGACGAATATTTGATAAAACAGTTAAATCTTCGACCAGAAAGTATGACTTTTAAACAAAATAGTTAAACTTTTAACCAAATAATTACATTTTCAACCAAATGTAGTCGAATGTTCAACTATAATGATGAATCTTCAACAAAAAAATGAATTTTTAACAGAATTTTTTTTTTTAAATAAGTGACAATAAATAATTATATCAAATTTGAATTTCAATGATTCTGCATTCAAACGCCACAACCACAACGCCATAATTTAATTTTTAAATTCCTTCCAAAAAAAGGTTTTCATTACTTTCAAAAAACGCAAAAGAATATGGCTATGCATGAAAATATATCAGTGTATATATGTATTCATGTGTGGGCATAGGTAGGTTTCACTGTCATAGCTGACTAAACAGTATATTCCTTACTACCATATATTTTAAAATATGATGTCATGAAGATTGCATATTTGCTTAAAAACAAAAAATATTATATATTAAAAAATATGTTTAAAAACAAGCTTTTATTCAAATACACTAAAAGGAGGGAAAATAATACTAAAATGGTTCGTTAAATAATAATCATAATATAATAATAATGTGACTAAAAATAAACGCGTGAGGCGTAAATATTGACCCTTGTATTTATATATGATAAAGAGATTTTCGAGGAGATTTGAATATTTACGCAATACGCTTTTATTTTTAGTGACATTATTATTAGATTATTATTGTTCCACAAGCCATTTTAGAATTATTTTTCTTCTTTTTAGTGCATTTTAATAAAAGCTTGTTTTTTAAGCATATTTATTAATATGTACTATTCCCATTTTTCTTGTTATTTTGCTTAAATGCGAGTTCAATTAATAGAACAAAATAAGAAAATCCCAGTATTGTTCATTTTATTCTTTTTTGTCTTTTGTTTTTTGTTTAAAAATTATACTATTTGGATGATTTATTGAACATTCGGCTATCTGCATAGAAAATTCGTCCTCTTTTGGATTGAAAATTCAACTGGGTTCTGAAAACTTCGCCTTCTGGTTTGAAACTTCAACTATATATTTCGTTAAAAAGGAAAAACTGTTTTTGGTTGAAAATTACTCTCTGCTGTTTGAGAATTCGACCATTCGGTTGAAAACTCAACTATTTGGTTAAAAATTCCATATTTTTGTGAAAAATTGAACAATTTTGTGGAATATTTAACAATTTTGTAGAAATATCGTCCCTTTCGCTTGAAAGTGCAACTATTTGGTTGACAATGCGACTGTTTGGCTAATGAGAAATTTTTCTTTGTTGAAAATTCAACTATTTGGTTGAAATATCATCTTTGTAAGTTAAAAATTCGTCCCTCTGGATTGAAATTTATCTTTTCTGATAGAAAAGTTCTCGGTTAAAAATGCAACTATTTAGTTGAAAATGCAACTGCTTTTGGCTAACGTTTATTCTTTTTTTGTTTGAAAAGATAACCATATGATTGAAAGATAATCTACTTGTAATATTTTGATGTTGATTTTTTAAATTCGAAACTGGCAAAATTTAAATCTTTTTACAAACAAGAAAAGTTTTTACGTTAGATTCTTCTTCAAATCTTGAGCACCTTGAAACTTAAGATACCAAGGCTATTAAGTTGGCATCATTTTTAAATTGTTACATTCTCTACACTAAATTATTATCACATTCAAATAGTTTGATATTATTCAAAAAATAGAAGTTTGTTTTGCATTTTTTAATTTTTTACTTAAATTAGCTCAACAATAACGTTAAAGATAGAAAGCATTCATTGATGTGAACAATACAGCTTTGGACTGAAATTGGATCGTAAATACCTGAGCTAATCTCCAACTGAAACTATCTTGCTTATTGCTGTGGCTCACAGGTGCGAGTTAAATGCATTAAAGGCTTGATATAAATTGCCTCTGTTTCTATATTTACAGTACAATATCGGTTTTCCGAATACAAAATTACAAAACTTAACAATAGTCACGACTATTCAGGTGAAATTAATTTTACATTGCATGAAGTTACTCTACCTATTTAGAATAGAAATTATTGAAGCAAATGTTTTCTACAAATAATTAAAAAATCTTTGCAAAGCTAAGATTTACTTTGCAGAGAATTAGAGTTATTTTTATTTATAATTCCATCAAAAGAATTAAGATCTGTGAAAAATGTATGATCTAAGAAGATAGGAAACATGACTAAAACCTATAATATGAAATTGGTATTTAAAATAGAAGGTGAGATTATAATTAAGAATTAATTTCATTATTGAAAATCTACATTTACTATTTATTACTCCAAGTTTATTTTCAGGTAAGCCGATTTCCGGCTAAAATAATCATAATTACAATCAAATAAAGCTTCGCTCAGAATAATGATAGGAATTATAGATATTAAATTATTTCACAATAACATGGTTATTTCAAATTTAAAACTTCGCGAAACTGAAAATAACTTTGGTAGAACATGCAATAATTACCTAATTCATAGAAACAAAAGTGTTAAAAGAAAAATATAGATTTTTTGCTAATTATTTTGATTCCTATCGGTAGTAAGTTTTGTATTAGGAAAGTGGATATTTAAGAAAGTGGGTCTCGTTTTAAGACAGAAAAGGCTTAGATCTAGCTTTAAGACAAATAGGCTTAATTTAAGGTGTAACAAAACTAAGATGTTGAAAAAGTAAGATTTTTAGGCTGTGTGAGTCTTGCATGGAGACTGCTTAATAACTAAAAATTTATTCTATGTGACTGTGGTAGGGTAGAACGGGGTAAGACCGACCGCCGGAGAAAAAAACTTTGCAAATAACATTGATTTTCGTAGATCATTTTAAATATTATTTTCGTCAAATAATCACTATTCTATTAGAGAAATAGTGCTATAAACTCAAACCTGGAAAATTGACATTGTGAAAGAAAAATGGTATAAAAAACAGTTTTGTTAACTAAAGAATTACAGATTCTCCAGCAGAATTATAACGTTTTCAACATTAATTGAAATACTTGCACCATGAAAATTTGATCTTCTTGTAGATGAAGCATTATTCCATCAAGTAATTATGAAGTTTGGGTTTAATTTAAGTTCAAAATGTACTAAATGTATCAAATAGCTAAGGCTTCACTACTGGGGGAAAAGCAACGAAGAAAATAGTTAACAAATTCTTGGATGCTAAAAAAATATACCCAAGAAAATTTAAAAATTCGAAAAATATAACAATTGCATACTGGCAACAATAAGAAAAAACACAGAAATCGGGGCATAAGTTTGATAGTTATTTCTGGCGCTTACTTCAAAATTATTTATAGTTTTCTAAATGTACATCGGTCTTACTCGTAATTGAAATACGATATTAGCCCGTTCTTTCTTCACATTTACATAATTAAATTACTATATCCCTATTGTTCTATTGAAATTACTAATTTTCTTTTCCTAAATTATTTCTTAATCCTTATCGATTTTTGAAAAAACGGTTTTTTGTATTAATTATTTTATTTTAAAACGTACACCTTTATCTCTTTGATATAAAAATATTTATTTAGAATTTTAGATGAATATCAATTTACAAGTTTGAGTGTACAGTACAAAAGTGCGATATAAGTGAATTTGTTTATCCAAATTATTTATAATAATGCCGATTGTTCTCGTTTAATTCTACGTCACGATTAATTATTACTTTTACGTAAGTCACTGATGAAATGAGTATATAAATAATCCACTCAAACACCGAAAATGCAGTAAATATAAGTTATATCCATTAATTTTTTTATAAAAATCAAAAAAATTAAGGAATGTAATCTGTAGTAAAACTTGTATTTCGTAAAGAGCATAATATGTACTTAATCTAGTTGTTAAGAAATACGACCTCTGAAACTTTATGAACCACAATATCTCCTTTCGTCGCACTGTGCAACGATATTTTTGTTATGAGACAAATCATAAAAAGCAGCAGAAACATTTTAAAATAAGAATGTTCACAAAATTCATCATAATTAGAACGATAATAAGGTCTGTTTTTAAAATAAAACTGCTCATGAACGCTTCAGTTGTTTAGCATTCTTAAAACAATTGACATCTTTAGTTATCTTTATCACAAGGGTATCGAAAATACATCAGTATGCAAAATTTCTAGCAGATCGGATATGCGATATGCCAGACCGTGACGCAAAAATATAGGGACAACATTCAACATGGATTAAAAAATAATTGCCTATGTTTTCAAGAACAAGCTCTTGATTTCTTAAAAATAATAAATTGAATAATATACAGACATAAAGAGTAATCATATTATTCATTTGGTTTTATCATAAAAATCAATGTTCATTTTTAAAACTGCACTAGGGACATGCCAGAATGTGACGTTTTGACTGTTTGAACTAGTGTCAAAGAAAAAATATAATATTAAGAATAATAGTCAAGAGTGATCTTTGTTTCTAGGCATTGAAATTACTCTTTTTGAGAAAATTCATATTTACAAGTGAAATCTATTTCTTTTTAAACGCCAGGGACAGTGAATTGTGCATTTTGCGAAGAATCACCCATATAATAAATTTTCCACGCAAACGACAGATTTCGCTTAAACCTAAAAGACTATGTGAATTATGATATCAGTTTTTACGAATTTAGAAACTGCAATTTTTTACTTTAAAACTGACTTTTATGAAATGTTAATATCTTAGAAATAAAAGCTATAAACGCTTATAGCCATGATATAACAACCATAGGTTTTATCAGGGTATAAATTAATGAAGCATCAGAATATTCATTAGTTGCATTGTCAATCAAACAATATGAGGATCGTTTCTACTCTCGTCTTACCCTTGATGGTTACCCTCAATCCTATTGGTGAATATAATTGTATATCTATAATTTTAAATATACTTTTTAAGCTATACGCAAATAGGAACGTGTGCGATTTAATATGAATTTTATCACAATTCTTATTTTATTTTGAACTTTATTTGAGTTTGTCAGAAATAAATACGAATTTATTCTAAATTTATTCTGAGGGAATCCAGCATGTGTGTGTGAAAAAAATGGAATTCGGAAAGTATATCTATCAATATGGAATTCGTACCATATGGAACACTCCTAACTGTGAATGTGTAACTTAAATACATAATGAAATAATACATATGGAAATACATAATGTGCTTTTATAAAATTTTCTCTTCCTCCTGCCTCCCTCTGCCAAAATCTTACTAAGATTTATAAACTTAGGGAACAAGCATACATATAAATTTTAATTATTAAATAAACGTGGCACCTTAATGATTCTCCATACCGGTAAACAAATAAAAATAACATCGGCATCAATGATACCTATTTTGTAGGAATATTTTCAATAGAGAAAATACATTTCTTGGGTCAAACGTTCTAAGATAGTTTATTTGCCCCTTATCAGCCTTTATCAAGATATACATGCAAATATTAATTTCTGTAAAAAATAAAATAATATTTACTAAGAATAAGAAATTAAAATCGTAGTCTTTATCATTTTCGACAATTGTACCTGTAAAGTAAAATTTAAAACATGCAAATATTAGTATAGTAAAATGGCTGACATTATGAGTATGCGTAGAAGGGAAAACTTCAAAAGATTGAATTTTCTCATCAGCTTAATTTAATAAACATTGACAGTAAATCATTATTGTGAAGACTTAATGTTAAATTGCTACATAAACCTTGGTAATTCGTATAAAAATAAATTGCATCATTTTCCTTCTGAAAGTGATACTTCATCTAGCTACAATCTTATTGTTGTTAAAATCAGAATTGAAATAGTAAATAAATACCGACGCATGCTTAGATAGACCTGTGTAATTATAACCAAAGAAAAGTCAATCCTAATAAAATTAGAGAAGTTTTACAATTATATGGAGAAAACTAAAATCTGGAAAAATATGCCGGAAGAGAATAGGCAAGGAAAATTTAATCCTGTATTTCTTGTTACAGATTTGAGTTCGTCGTTCGAGTGTTTACCTAATGGCGCCCCTATTCCTGGTGTTCCTCGTCGCCGAACTTCTTATTCTCCTGACAGAAATCATTCTCCTGGAAGGTCTCTTTCCCCTGCCCCTCTTCGTGTCAGGTCAAGATCTCCCCCTGACAGACAATGTTCTCCGGGTTCTTCGGCCAGGTCTCATCCTACTGCTGAGCCTCCTCATACTGACACGTCAAGCTCTACTCCTGCCAGACATTCTTCTTTACGTGTACTTGGATATGAACTTGAACGACTTAGATATATTCGACTTGTTCCCAACACGAATCCGAACCGGCGATTCGAAATTCGAAGATACACTTTTCCTCTCGATAAGCCACTTCAATTGAGAGGAAAATTTAATAACCTCGAACCCATGCTATCCACAGAACAAAATGTATTATCAACGTCGAATGGTGACGTCTTTGCAATATTGAAGGATAATAGATTACTGCGTGGAATATATACAGTAGGATATATCTTTCCATATCAATCTGAAAAAAGGGTGAAAATAAACATGGACAGTGGTGCGATTACAGAAATGACTCAAGAAGAAAAGGAGGACTCTCCCTTAGGAGGCAGTCGCCCAATCTCAAAGAATTTTCGAATAATAAATGCAAACGACCGTCCACACGAATAATACAATTTTTTAAAACACTTAAAACTAAAATATAATATTGTTCCCGGTCCGAAGTAGGATTAAAGTGTTACAAGTAACTGGTAAGGGGCGATCCAAAAATTACGTCACATCTTTCTTTTTGGGTGGAGGGAGGTAATTCTATTTAAGAGTCAACGTGTTATAGTACTTAAGGCTTCAATCTTTCGTACAATTGCCCGAGAACCCCAAAATCTTGGAATGTTGGAAAACTGTTTTATTTCCTTGACGACAGATAAAGTGGTGTTAATAATTATTATGATCATTAGATTAATAATAATAAGGCAGAAGGAACGAAAGCGAATTTCGTGCACAATCATTAAAAAATCATTATAAATCCCTTTAAAATAAAATAAATTGAATTTATTCCTTAACGATCTTTAGAAATCCGTTGAAATTTATTAAATCCTCTGAAATCTTTAAAGATTCGGAGGTCCTATCAAATCCTTTAGGTTTTGTGAAATTCTTTTAAATTCCTTGAAATCTGTAGAAACCCTAAAAAATTCTTTGACAGCTCTTGACAATATTTGAAACCTCTGGAAATTCTTCAGAATCTTTTAAAATAACTAAAAATCTTGAAAATCCTTTGAAAGTTTTTAAAATGATGATAATCAGTGGAAACTCCTTTAATATCAATTAATATAAAATGTTCACCTGTTGTTCAGACAGATATTAAAAGTGATATCCTATTGTATATATTCCACGCAGTATTCTATTATCCTTCACTACTGTAAAATCGTTACCATTGGACGTTGATAATACATTTTGTTCTACGGTTAGCATGGGTTCAAGGTTATTAGATTTTGCTCAATTGAAGTGATTTATCTAGAGGAAAAGTGTATCTTTGAATTTTGAATCCCCGGATTTGATTCGTGTTGGGAAAAAGCCAAATAAATCTAAGTCGTTCAAGTTCATATCCAAGTACGCGTAAAGAATAATGCCTGGCAGGAGGAGATCATGACCTGACACGAAGAGGAGGCTCAGCAGTAGGAGACATGACCAGAAAACCTGAAGTATAAATTAATTATTAATTAAAGTTATCTGAGAAAAAGAGTTCAAATACGTAGAAATTCCTTGCAATAATTTGAAATCCTACGTTAAGTAAATAAATCAATAATTCATTTGTAGTTTCTCTTTTTTTCATAACTTCTTATAATATTTTACCATTATCTATTCTCAAAGAATGTGGTGCAGAGGAAACACTGCTTGACAAGAGTAAAAGATATTCGTTGAGATGGTTTGACCATGTTGTGCAACAGGATATAAAGAGCCATAGAGATATAAGAGCTTGAAGCTCTTCCCCTGGGGTGATTGGTAGAGAAATTTATCAAAGACCTGCGTCGGAGCGGTTTTGCGGAACGAACGTGTTGTTTAAATAAGCAACACAGGAATTCTAGATTGTTTTAAAATATATACCCTTTCCTCCACTTCTCTTTCTCATTCTTCCCATATGAATTCTTTGATCGCCAGTAGTATAAGAAGGCTGGAACCGAGTGAGATAAGCTTACCTCAACAAATTAATCGTATAATAACAATGCTAAAATTCCATCTAAATTTCGACAGATAGCCTGTCTTCCAACAATTTATTAAAGTTGTAATTGCAGATAAGGTATATTCCTGCGACGAGAATGACATCCTCATAGAATGACAAAAAGGATGTGGTGAAAACTTGTGGGGAAATAAAGATCTAGTTAAGATAGACGCTGTAACCATGACGAAAGCACGTAAACATAAAAGAAACTTGCCCACGGCATACATACCTA
>CAKNWW010337970.1:0-13783 GCA_932074435.1 Andricus kollari | reverse complement strand
CTCCTTAGCTTTCTTGAGGTAGTGTTCATGTCTACGCTTCCATAGGACGAGTAGTTCTTCATACTTGACGTTAAGTGTTCTGCTTGGCATTGAGGGCAAATTGGCCTCTCTTCCAAAGGTTAGCTGGAAGGGTGAGTATCCTGTACCGTCATGCTTCATAGTGCTGTATGCCATGCAGATTATTTTTAGGTTTTGATCCCATTCGGTGTTGTGGTCCTCAATGCTTGTTTTTAATAAGTTCTTAACCGTCGAGTGGGCTCTCTCGAGGGCTCCGTTGCTTTGTGAATGATAAACTGTAGTTTTAATATGTTTAATTCTAAACAGGTTTTCAAAGTTGTGTACCAGTTCGGATATAAAATTTTTTCCTTGGTCTGTTAGGATATTTTTAGGTGCGCCGAATAGGTATATGTAATGATCAAATAACCCTTCCATAATTCTTTCCGATTCCGTGTTCATAAGAGGTATTAAGATCAAATATTTTGTGAGCATATCTTGTATGCTGAGGATGTATTCATTCCCTGATAGTGTTAAAGGCAATGGACCGAAGATATACATGGCTATTTTGTCGTTAGGATTGACAGGCGTGTCTGGGATGATTGCTTCACATTGTCTATTAATTCTTACCTTCTTTTGTAATTGGCATACGGGACATCGTATAATGAAATGAATAATGTCTTGTTCCATATTTTTCCATTCTCCAAGAGTTCTGGCTCGTTCGGTAGTTTTGTTTTCACCAAAGTGTTGAGCAGTAATTAATCCGTGTGATTCCCTGATGATTTCTCCCTTTTCCTCTTGTGTAAGTTCTGCACGTGGCATATAGCACGTGTGAAACTGCTGATCTTCATATTTATGGCTCAAGAAGTTGAGGTAGTCCCTTATTTTCACTTTTTCTAAAGGGGTGATCATTGGGTCAGTAAAGTGGTAGCGTGAAATAGTTAGTTTCGAGGTCATGGCATCTTTATTTATCTTATCTAACACTTTTAGCCACTCGGTCTCATTAAATTGAGGTAAATTGAGATACGGTTCGCCAGAGCCTTACACCTGCGTTAGGTTTCACATTTTCTCTACTGGGAGTCCTATTAGTAATCCATTTTTGATATTCTCTGTGCAGATTTTCTCTTTCGTCCGTTAACCCTTCGTCATCTGAGATGAGTTGATCTGCATCAATGCGACGGCGAGAAGAACTTGTTGACGGTTGCGTTAACACATTTTCCTCCCTGGACGTACCCGCTGTTTCTTGTCCCGTTTAATCCTCTTCTCTTTCTACGTTCAGCTCAACTTCTTCTGGTGTACTTTGTAGAGAATCTTCTTCTTGTTAAAGTGGAAATAGTCTAGATAGACAGTCTGCGGCTTTATTTTCCTTTCCTTTCACGTGTTCGACAGTGTAACAATATTCCTCTAAACGTAACCTCCATCGTAACAATCGTGAAGAGGTATCTTTAACGTTGTGTAGCCATATTAACGCCTGATGGTCCATTTGGATTTTAAACTTCCTTCCAAGAAGGTACTGTCTTAACCTTTTGCAAGCCCAAACTATTGCTAACAATTCCTTTTCCGCCGTATTATAATTAATCTCGGCTTTGTTTAACGTCCTTGATATGTAACAACAGGGATGACCGTTTTGGGAGAGAACTGCACCTAATCCATGATTAGATGTGTCTGTCATTAACGTGAATTTCTCCTTGTAGTTTGGAAATCTCGAAACCAGTGCTGAACATAATAGTTTCTTTATTTGGTCAAATGATTCTTGACAATTTGTCGACCAGTCAAAAGGTGTCTCCTTCTGTGTTAGATTTGTAAGAGGCTTACAAATTTGAGATAAATTTTTTATAAATTTTCTATAGTACCCTGCAAGTCCTAAAGAGCTCTGAACCTGGGTGACATTCTGTGGTGGTTTAAAATCTCGTACTGCCTGTATTTTTGCGGGATTAGGTTTCACGCCGTCTTCAGTTAACAAATGTCCTAAATATTAGAGTTCCGGGGGTAAATACTCGCACTGGTCATGCTGAAGTTTTAATCTCTTTTCTCTCAGTCTATCAAATAGGCTTACTAGGTTCTCGTTGTGTTCTTTTAAAGTTGAGCCGAATACGACAATGTCATCGAGGTGAACAAAACATTTTTTTCCTACCAATCCTCTCAGGGCATTGTCCTTCATCCTTTGGAAAGTAGCAGGAGCATTTTTGAGTCCAAAGGGCATTCTGTTAAATTCAAAATGTCCTTCTAATGTTGAGAATGCAGTATACTTTTTTGAGGTCTCACTTATTGG
This sequence comes from Andricus kollari, assembly GCA_932074435.1. Lineage (NCBI taxonomy): Eukaryota > Metazoa > Arthropoda > Insecta > Hymenoptera > Cynipidae > Andricus > Andricus kollari. Next base: position 11,517 of record CAKNWW010337970.1, on the reverse strand, counting down.
GATTTGGTGAAACCCAGAGCTGAGGTCGAAGGCTGAAAAGAATTTTGCATTCCCTAATTGGTCCAAAATGTCTTCAATGATGGGCAGTGGATAAGCATCTTGTTCTGTGTCTTCGTTTACCTTGCGAAAATCGATTACTATTCGCTATTTCTTCTTACCGGACGCGTCTTCCTTTTTTGGGACAACCCAAATCGTTGAATTGAAGGGTGATTTTGAGACTCTTATGACACCTTTTTCCTTTAACTCGTGCATTTGTCTTTTTATTTACTCTTTGTGACATTCAGGAGGACGATAAGATTTTAAATTGACTATTTTTCCGGTCTTCAAAATGATTTCATGTTCCACCTGATCGGCACATGGAAACGGGTCTCCTTCGAGGTTATATATATCACTGTACCCTGCTATTATTTTCCACAATTTAGGAGCTTCCGTTTTTTCTACGTGCTTCAATCTAGTCTTGCTTAATAAATCTTGAATCCTTTGTTCCTAGTTTTTTTCCTCCGAAGTAACGCTCATTCTATTCGTTTCTTTAATTTGCTCTATTGCTTCGTACTCGATTTTTTGTGGTATTATCAACGGGTCGTTGTCATAATTGTAGCGGGGTACAACTAACTCTTTGTTTTGTATTTTGTAAACGCCGTCAGGGATTGATTTGTGATTTTCTATGTAAATGTCTTTATCTTTGTCAATTACTTTTATCCGGGTTATTTGTGCTGTATAACCAGGTAAAAATGTACCGTCCTCATAAAGGGGTAACTTTTTCTTGTCTACGTAAAGGAAGTCCTTAGTTAAATGGTATTTATCAAACGCGTATATATCTCCCCATGGCAAAACATTTTTTCATATCAAACGGTGTTTTTTCTGCTGGGACTTTCGATTTCTTCATAAGACTTATCGCGGCTCCGGAATCTACTAACAATCTGTAGGAACTTCCGTCTGAGTGTCTTCCATGTATGGACTGTAATCGTCCGCTGATTGCTGAAACTCTGCAGATTCCTCGTAGTGGTCGATCTGGTTTTGTTCTTTCTTTGTTACTTCGTAACATTCTAATGGGTTTTGTAAATCCCCCATATCCAGAATATTCCTTACTCCCGGTGGTCTTTTCTGGTTCGCTCCGTTGTGAAAACCCTGCTGCCTAAGTTTAGTTGAGCATTGTCTCTCAAAGCACCTGGTTTCTTACAATAGTTGCAGGTCATTTGCATTCTTTGCTGTAAGGGCAATCCATGGTTAGGAACGTCGGAGGGTTAGTTCCGCATTTGTGGTAGCTGGTTTCGTGCTGTGGGCGGTCCCGTCCTTCTCATTGGCAGTCTGTTGTTGTGGGGTTGTGGCGGTCGAGGTGCCGTCAAGACTTTTGAGCGGAGACGTTCTCTGCACCACACTGCTGCTTCAAGTGCCTCCTGCAGAGCTTCATTCAAAGATCTTGGCTTTAAAGGTCGCACTTGATTACTAACGTCTTCTCGGAGGTTCATTACGTATCTTTTAGTAGCAGATTTTTCCTCCATTTGTAGGGCTAATTTGGGCTCTATTCCGAACGAGTATTCAGACTGAATTGTATACATTAACTCGTTATAGGCACTTCTAAATCTTTGATTATAATTTTGCACGGTATCGTGATTTTGCCGTATAACTTCTAATCTGCTTCTATAAGTTTCCAGAGTAGTTGTAGTTGCTAAATTGGTCCTAAGGGCACTGTATGGATAATCATAACTGTTTATGGAAGAATGTCTAATTGCTCTTTTAGCATTCCCAATTATGTTTTCAGTTATGATGTAATCTAGTAGTAGATTCGATTGAGAACATCTGAGCTTCGCACGTTTAACAGTGTTGACGAAGTCGTGCACACCAACGTCATTGTGTCCGTTGAGAACTTCTACCGTGCGGATAATCTCCTTTGCCTGAGAGAGAGGCGGCTGACTTTAATTCGACGGTTGCCTCGCTGCTGCGTTACAGCTCTCTCTAGTGTCACTCGGGGATACAGGCAACTGGCTCCTATCGGCTGTTGAGGAATGCGGTGGTTGGTCACCAGGCCCTAAGGTTCCTGTTGCGTGCATTGCTGTTATACTGCTGTTCGGCTCGCTTCTCGGTGTATTGTTATGTGCGGGTTGCGTCGCCTGGCTCGTACCTTTTTTGAAGGAATGCGGGGCTAATGGAGCGGGCCGAATGGTTCTTTTAGCTGGTTCAGGTAGTGCTTCCTCGTCCGAAGATTCACGTTCTCGATGGGATTCGTCCTCTGTTAGAGGGCATTGCTGATCCTATCGAGATCTCTTATATCGTTGGCTCTTTTCAAATTTTCGTCGTTCAAAATCCTCATGTCGGCTCTCATGGTTCGTTGCATCTCCTCGATTAATTGTAGTTTACTCAGGATCAGCAATAGTGGATTTGTGGTTTCATCGTTCAAAATTTCCCTTAAATCTTCTGATGACATGGTGGGTGCGGTTTTAAACGGATTGTCTAATCCGTCTAAACTGCTATCAGAATTCGAAGAAATGTCTGTTGTCGGGTGTAAGTGTCGCGAATCGTCGTACCTACTGATGCCAGCCTATTCACCGAAATATTTCCTCACTTAGCCTTATCGAAAACGCCGATGTAATTCAATCACCGTTCGACGTATGCGAGACTTCAACGGCCGTAGACGTCCTGCTGCTATGCGGTTGAATCGGGTGTGGCTCGATGATGCGTTTCTTTCAGAGGCTTATCGCTTGATTCAGCGGGCTCTCTCCGGGATGAGAAGATCGTCAGATCTTTTACCACGGTTCCGTAGATGCCTTGGGAGTCTCAGCTTCTGATGGTCGTTGCCTGGGCTGCGAACAGAATCCGTAGAGTCCTGGTTCGAGTCGAAGATCCTCGTTGTTTGAAATTACTGGGGGTGTTCCGTAGATACTTCTTCCCCAGGATATCGTGAACGGGATCCTGGCAGGATCGCCAATTTTGTAATGGTCTGGAGTTCTTTATTGTATATTGATCTTTACTGCTAAGCGGTAGGAAGCAGACTGACTTCCTACACAAGGGATGCGTTACGCAACCCCGTCAAGCTAAGGCCCATGCCTAGACGAAGAAATGGGGAGATTAGGCGATGCTGTTACAGAAACAGATTTACGAAAAAAATTTCCTACATCATTTTTTGATTCAGACAATTTTTTAACATAAAAAATAATTAATTACGTTGAAAAACGAGGGTAAACGAAATTGTGCTTATTTTAGTTATAATTTTGATTAAAGAAATTAAAAAGTTCCAAGACAGAATAGAAAGCTGTTTCTCTTCGTCTTCTTCAACTTTCGTGGAGAAAATTTTATTTAAATTTTTATATTTAACAAGTTAATGCTCATTTTTGAATAACATACTTTGACGTTTGATGTCTTTAGCGATTTTGAATTAAATTTTCTATACATTTGCATATCAATAATGCCAAAATTTATTTAAAAATCAGCATCAGCTAGTTTTAAATAAAACAATAACTTTTTGCGCTATAAACAATAATATACAAAGTCTAATTTTAAGTTTTTAATAATTGCAGAGATTTTTATTAAAACTGAATAATTTTCATAAAAATTAAGTAATAAAATGACTATACTTTAATGTTTCTATTATCTATTCTCTACGACAAAGGCGTAAACTTGTCAGTCTTGCAAGGGGATGCCCCTCATTGCTCGAGATGCGCCATAACCTTGCAGAACAGATGCGTCTACGCTCATGGCGTAGAAAAAAATTTGGGATGATTTATGGATAGTCCAATAATGACCGCGCCTCGGACCGCGCTGACTTTACAGTGATCCACGCTGAGTTGAGAAGAGCTAAGAAGAGTTTAAAAGAATTTAGAAGAGTTGCGAAGAATTTACGTAATTCTCCCTGAGTTAGTGCGATTTCCTAATATTTACACAAATTTCTCAAGATCTGGCCGAATCATAAGAAATTTCACATGACCTGTTTTGAGTGAGGAATGACTTTTCACTCATTTCCACTCAGTGAATAGCCCCTCGGCAGTTCTTTACTACTTCTTGTACAGACTAGAAGTACTAAGGAATCCGGAAAAAACGGTTTTTCTTGCCCGTCTGCACTCGACGCGTAACTGAACTGGGCCGCGACGTCATTAATAATTAAAGATAGTCATTAATCAGGAACGACGTTTTCAAACGGTACCAGCGACCCCACCCCTTATATTTGATCAGAGATCAACGAGCGTCGCCCTTCAAATGGATCCACGTTTCTATCGAATTCGGACGAACCGGGACGGCATCGAATGACGGCATCATCGGACCTAATTTGGCTAATTTAATTGATTCACCCAGACAGATCTACGAACGGACGTAAAACACTTTTCATCTTTAGTCGACGGAAGATAGAAGGTGAATTTAAGTAACATAACGACGTAGAGACGTGTAGCCATTTAAATTCAAAACTCAGCAGAGATCGTTTCCTACCGTGAAGAATGTGTCGATTCTGCAAATCAGCTCAACGCACCCAGAATAGAAACGGCCAATCGGGCCTAGTGCAGTTCTCTACGAAGTGCGACGGTCCAGGGAAAGTTGTGAATCTGCCAAGTTACATCCCATCCCAAAAACGAGAAATCTAACCTTTGCCCGCTCCTTCCTTTTCTCTGGCGAATGAAGTGTGCTATAAGTTATAAGTTAGGGCTAGTAAAATGTGAAATAACCTTGTCTTCTTGATTCCCTTGGACTTTTACCATCTGTTATCTATTTCCTTTTCTTTTTATTTGAATGAATGAAAATTAGACTAGAGTCAGTGCGCCAGTTAGTGAAAATAAAACTCTTTCCATCATTGACATTCAACGGAAACAGGACAGCAGAAAAAGAAAACATCTTGTATTAATAAGATGGTAGTCACGGCCCCACAAAATTAAACAAATTAGTAAATTAATTTGGTATCTTAAACCTCCGGTACATTATGTAATAGTGAAAGCTCTTTCACAGGTTCTTACTATTAAAAATTATTATCTCGTACGTAACAAGCTGATGGTGGCAGCGATGAGCTATGACTACACCCCTTTTTCACCCCTGTCACGTTACCGTTTACTCGGAATTTTACAAAATTAATTTTTATCTACTTGATCTGTAAAATGATGAAAAAGGTTTTCAAATGTTAACAAGAACGTTCAGTTTAACTTTCGTCAGTGAAATTTCTACTTAGCCGGAAATCTTTGCGGGCTGAAGTGCACAAAATTAATTTACAATTCGGAAAATTCGAATTTAAAATCAAAGTGCGGAATGATATTGCTGAGTTTGAACAAGTTTCCTCATAAAATTCCCACCACAATTTAATTTTTATTTGATTCTGTAAATTTTCAAATGAAACATGACCTTCTTTTAGCTTTTAGTTTTTATTTGAATAGCAGAATGAATTTAAATTAAATTATCCTAAGAAAATATTCCAATTCAAGATCGCATAAATGAAATTAAAACATGAGCTGCATTTAGCCCTTCGCTTTATTTAATTAGCCGCTTGAGTTTTTATTTATTTTTTTTTTACCTTCGAAAATAAAACTTTGATTCTATTGCGTAAATTGAATTAAACCATGAGCTGCTTTTAGCTCTTGCTTTTTATTTAAGTAGAAATTAGAATTTCATTTCATTTTTGAAATATAATTTTGGATGTTTCCAATCTAATTTCAATTTCTCTAAGGTTGAATTAAAAATGAGCTGCTTTTAGGTCTTGATTTTATTTAACTAAAAAAATTACTAATTAGATCAATTCCATCTGCATAGTTACAAGCTTAATTTTTCTAGAATAAATCAAAGCCTGGGCTGTTTTTAGCTTTGGCCTTTATTTCTGGTTTAATTGGCTTTAGAACGTTCATCATTTCCTCGAAAATTGGATATGTTGAATTAAGCTTAATAAAAGTGATTTAAAAATTGTGCTGTTTTTAACCCTTATTTTTTTCACGTTATGAGCCAAATTCATAATGTTATTTTCTGGATAAATGTCAGCTATGGGTTGATGAAACTTTGCGTCCTGCGCTAATCAGACCAAAATCTGAGCGGTTTTTAGCTCCTGGTTTTCCTGAGCGTCACGGTTCGCAAGGCATCACAACCTTGTATTTATCCAATTGAATACTTAGCAGATGAATTCGAGTATGCTTTACATGTCGAAGAAGTAAACAAGTATAATTCCACTTCAGAGTTATCAGTCTGAAACTATAGGGTGGTACAAAAACCCTCCTTGGATGTGACAAATAGAACAGATAAAGCGTAAGGAGCCACACCTCGAAGCCCTGAATACCTTCCTGGCTATCCCAGCTTCCCATTTCCCATATCCAGGATATCCTTTTCCATATCCATATTATCCGTACATGCCGCACGCGGATTCTGAAACAGGTCACTATCGCCGGGGCCTTCTGGCAGCGAGGATCAGAAAAATTTAAACTTCAATCTGGCTCGTCGGCAGGACGCACAGTGGGACGAAAATGGGTTGTCGGGTTCAAAAATCCGTCTACAACGCATTTCGCAACCAAATGAGACGAACCAAAGTGCAAAATACTCGGAAAGGGTTCTACTTTAGCGCATCACTGCCACAAAGTTGCAAAATTGATTTGCTAACCTCCAAATTTTAAACCAAGATTGCGAAAAAATTCTCCATCAAAACTTGTTTTACAATGAAGAAAACAACTGAACGTAACCTTCAAATTTTTTGAATAGAAGCCGTAAATTTCTGTTTATTTAGAAATAACTGATTTGAGAACTTGATAATCGGTCAAATCTGTTCTACATCATGAAATATGTTTTAGCTGCATTTATATTTGTAAAATTTTTGAAAATTTTATCTATGAATCATTTGTGTCCCTTATTAAAATGCTGTAGTCATTCGTTGAATCTTACAAACAAGTAGTTTTCCTGGAATTTATGACATAATGAACCTAAGTACACTGAAATGAATGAGTGATACATAAGTATGTTCATAAACGTCAAAAGTATATTTACAAATCATGAACATTATTTCACAAATATGTATACATATACAGATTTAAGATTAACAATTTATAACAGCATACTGTTAGCCTCATCACTTAGTGGTTTTTTTTTTGGTTTTTCATTCAATCTAAGGGAACTAATTAGAGGATCTGATGCTACTTCTGGAAATTTAAATAGTTGATGAGTTTACCACATTTTATCACTTGTAAAATGTTGTGTAGCCTGTTGACAAGATTTTCATTCAATCCAATAGCTTTCGCCACAGCTTTCGCTTATGCAACAAAACAACGAGCAACATTCCCTGTGTTACTCGTTCCAGCTCCTTGTCTTACAATATCAACGGGGATAAATAATTTTTTCAGTAATTTTTTAACCTCTTTCTTTCGTTTTTTCTTCAAATCTTTGTGTTCATCCTTTCTTGCCACTAAAATCCAAATTATATGCAATGTGGAGCAAGTACTCCATGAATCTTATCCAACAATGTAAATTCGACATCCCGAACTTGTAAAAACCTTTGTTGCATGGACGTTTTTTTTATTTTGGGCAAATCATTCACTAATTTTGCTTTAACTCCGAAAATATTACAAACGCTTGAAGCTTTTTGTCCACAAAGTGCGTGACAAGTCTTGCCATCTATCATCGTACAATTTAGATCAAAGCTGATATCCATTTTTTTCAACCTGATTGTACTTTTCCTTTATGAGCAAATCATTTTCTTTGACGAATAAGAATTCGAAAACGCGACAGTAATGTGGGGAATTGGGACATTCATTTTGCCAGATAACAGATGTGCCAGGTATCAGTTGAAGTGGTGAAAAACAGAGAATAAGAATGGATGCATCAGATTGATTTTCCCTATCATTATCTTCTTCATTGTACACACTATTTTCCTCAATAGCTGTATCCGCGTTACTCCAGTTTTGTCTGGTCGTTTGTTGCCCTAAGGCCCCATCCATTCCCCATTTTTCTTTTAACAATAACTTTTTTCCTTGTAAACTTTCATCCACGATAATTCCTAACAGCTTGAGGATACGTATCGTCGTATGATACAGCATTGATATAAAATGCACACTGGCACCTAACTCTGTAACCTCAATGTTTTCCGGATAGCAAGCTTTCTTCGCTTCGGAAATTTTTCGAAACGATGGATGAATCGCAACGTTCTTGAGTTCTTGGTTGTGCTTTCGAAGTTTTGCATACTTCCTTTTGCTCAAGTTTATGTCCATGTACATCGTTAAAGTTTTATCTATGTCATTGCAGTCGTCATCGGATTCCTCATCTGCAGTATCACTGATCGGTAACTTTCATTTTACGCCAAGCGCTCTCGATAACTCTTCTTTGGTATAGGTTGACGCAATTTTTATACTTCGTTTTCGTTTAGTACTCTTCGATCCGACTCCAGGCTCTAGGCACGGACGACCTCTTTCTGTACCACGGCGTCTGGGTTCATTATCATTCGTTCGATCATTTAGTGAACTTTCGACAGTTTTATCATTTAGCTTAACTTCAACATTCTTTTGCAAGAAGTGTGAATATTTATTTAAAAATGTATCGTTGGCCCGATAAACCTTTTGCTAGTTTCTGTTGAATTGAGGTATAAAACTTTTGCCTAATTTAGTTCTTATAATCTTAATTTCATTTATAGTGAATAATCTTTCGGATTGTAATTTTTCAATAATATAATCAGCCAAAGAAGTTTTTTCATCAGAGTTTCTGTTGCGAATGAAATCACATAAAATTGAATTTTCAACACTGAACATTTCAATTGGGTCGAATGAAGGAATTAAAGTTAAATACACTAAGTGACTGCTTCACAAGAGTGATGCAAGAGTATTCTTAGAGTATAATAAACGAGATTCCCAAAAAATATACAATGACTGCGATTTCTAGTATGAATGAATGTAACACATGGCCATTAAGTTTTGATTGAAGTGAAATTTCATTTCTCCAACAATTGTTTCAAAATTCTAAGCGTCTCTGAATACTTGTAGGTGAATCTTTTGATGATTTCAAAAATGACTAATCGAGGTTGTAGATTATTTCAGTCTTTGCTTTGATTCCGTTTTTCATTTATTTGCCTGTAGAAGTGTTAAGTTTTGGAGTATACAAAAATTTACTCAAAAACTGGTAAACCTTTAACACATACGTACTATGTTGAATTCAATGTAGCTTATAATATGGTAAAATTATTTTAGCTTAAGCTAGGTGCTTCAACTCCTATTTGATGTTTTTATCCAACTTTGAATATTACTCCAAAAAATTAATCATGAAGAAATAAATACTTTGTTTTATATGCAATCATATAAAAAACAAATGAATTCAAAATAGTTTCAATTTTTCAAAATCTTCATAGAAAAAGCTCTCATCTGAAATATTATCCTGTTCACGTAAAAACCTTGTTCATTAACAAAAATCGTTCAAAAAATATTAGAAATATTTCGTTTTTTGTCCCTGAGTACAAATAAACAACATTCATCAAAACTCCTATGATTTTCTCGAGATAAAAATAAGTTACGCAAAATAATTCTCTATTTACATTAAATGACCTTTTTCACTTTCGTTCAATAACTTTCATCTGATTATTCAAGTGCATAATTGATGATTAAATGAATCGATTTTTCAGTTGTTGACTTCGTTGTACAACACGTTTTGATGGAGAATTTTTTCGCAATCTTGGTTTAAAATTTGGAGGTTAGCAAATCAATTTTGCAACTTTTTGGCAGTCATGCGCTAAAGTAGAACCTTTTCCGAGTATTTTGCACTTTGGTTCGTCTCATTTGGTTGCGAAATGCGTTGTAGACGGATTTTTGAACCCGACAACCCATTTTCGTCCCACTGTGGGACGCCCCGACGAGCTCCAAGTCTCAGGAGCGTCCACAAGCTGTGAAGTATCTGAAGAACTCCAGAGAGTGTTCCGAATTCAAGAAATTCAACGTTGTAAGAAATAATTTCTCTATTCCTACAGATGGAATTTTGGGCCGACCCTTTCTCTGACAGGAACAAGTCGAAATGTCCTTTAGACGAAGATTAAAATCGGAAATTAAACTGTTTCTCGCATATTAAGGATTCATCCACGAACTCGGCAAGCAATCGCGCTGTACATATCCCGTATCAAGACTCTGGACGGAATTTATTTAGGTGAAGCTGCAGTCACGAATGCAAATGGATAATTTCGTGTATTAGTAATAAACACTACTAAACAGGTAGACGAGCTAGCCCTTCTCCTTCAAGAAATCGTCCTTTTTTAATACTATAAGATTCAAGGGGAAGAATCTTTCGATTCAGAGCCAATGGAATCAGATGAAGATGTAGCCAAGAAGGAGAAAACCAGCGCTGAACGCGTGTTTAACAGTTTATACATCTGCCATTTAAATGATGAAGAAAAGGAATACGTTGCCCAATGGACAAACGAATTTTCGGATATATTCTATTTAAATGGCGAGAAACTAACTGCAACCCCCTTGGTTTAATATCGAATACCCATGACTGATAATATAGTCATACAACGAAAACAATAGCGACGGGCACAGAATTCGGCCGAAGATGTACGACAAGTAGTGGAAAAACAACTCAAGAGCAGAATCATCGGACCTTCAAAATCACCCTATAATTCACCGCTAATGATAATCCGTAAGAAACCTGATGCCTTACGACGAAGAAAATGCCGGGTACTGCTCTGTCTTTGATTTGGCGAGCGGATATCACCAAGTTGAAACGCACCCCGACGATCGATCAAAAACGGCCTTCTCTACACCTCAAGGTCATTTCGAGTAGCTACGAATGCCAAATGGCATCAAAAATTCCCCGGCAACCTCTCAACGTCTATTGTCGAAGTATTGACACGGATGCCCTCATAAATCTTGATGGCCTAGTGCTGTTCTGAGAAACCCATCCAAGATAAGAGCCATACAAAATTTCCCCACTCCCTGCAAGGTAAGAGCTGTCCGTCAATTCTTGGAACTATCTGGTTATTATAGGCGATTCATTCAAGACTACGCCAAGTTAGCTAAGCCCTTAAGTGATCTTCTCAAGAAAAATATTGAATGGAGATGGGAAAAAGAGCATCAGCAAAGTTTCGAAAAAATCCGAAATTACGTTGGTCAAAGAGCCTATCCTTCAATATCCTGATTTCAAAAAAGAATTTAAACTTACCACAGATGCCTCAGAGTACGCTCTGGGAGCCATCCCATCACAAAAGAAGGACGGGATGGACATGCCTATCACCTATTACTCAAAGGCAATGAGCCCTTGTGCAAAAAGCTACGATAAGGAGGAAAAGGAGTGCCTTTCGGTAATATATGGAGTAAAAAATTTCCGGCCCTACCTTTACGGAAGGAAATTCATATTAGGATGATATCATCAGCCAGTTCATTAGATGCTTTATATTAAGGACCCAGGGCCAGACTTCTTAAGTGACGAATGAAATTGAAATACGACGATTTCATGTTCGAATGCAAGAAAGGAAAATTAAATCGCTGGGTCCAAGCCCTGTCTCAAAATTCAGTGCTTTATGAGCAATTCACTTCCATGTCAGGTAGATCGGAATCAGATAATGATCGTGAAAATTCAATGGTAAATGCCCGCCATCAAAAT
>CAKNWW010337966.1:0-12233 GCA_932074435.1 Andricus kollari | reverse complement strand
GCCCCGCTGATTTTACTTTTGCCCCGCTAATTTTACTTTTGCCCCGCAAAAATATTTTTCGGGAAAAATATGCTACTTTCGCCCCGCTTATCAGGGGCAAAAGGTGGGTTTTTCGGTAGGGTGTGGAATAAATCGATTTTGTTCATAAATTTGTTTATAACAATTGAATGGATTCCAGGAACTTCCTCTAAGTTATGAGGATTTGTTAATCGATTGTAAATATTTTAGTTTTTCACCTTTTGGAGGTAATATCAAGAAATGATACAGAACAGGCAGCTCAAATATGAAAAATTATGGTTTTTTGACATTTGCAACTTAGATAATAAACAAACAAAGCCTTTTTGCAAAATCGGCCTTAAAAGACCTATTAAGAATTTAATCAGCTTTAATTTAAAAAAAAAGATGAAATCAGATAAAAATTGTAGGCTCTGGATCATTTTGAACCCCAATTTCCTAATTCGCCGCACTGTGTGACGGTTCAAAGACTCTCATCGCCGTCCATGTGACCTGCGTTTATTTTGTAAAAGTTGTTTTTCCCGAGAATGACTGAAAAGCGCTACTTATTACTTTAGATTATTACAAGTTTGGTGATGACCTATAACGGGGTGGAGTTTGAATCAAAACAAAATTCCGAAGGTTGTAGGTTCCATTAGTAAAACTGTTGCAAACCTACACCTACTATTTGTTGTTTATAACAATTGTTATAAATGAAAACCCTAAATCATTAAAATGGACTGTTTTTTAATTAGTCTTTCAATCTTTGGCACAAAACAAATCTTTTTACTCTCTTGATATTTTCTTGTCCGATGAGCCCTTACTTATTCACAGCCTTACTTAAGCAATACATATATATATTTTAATATAGGCTACTCTACAAGCCAAAAGTTTGAAGTTATTCGTAATAACCTTTTTTATGACGAAAGCATGTGTCTGAGAGCGATGAGGTAACTACTGTGAGAGAAAATTGGTTAAACTTATTAAATAGTACAGATTTAATGTCTATTAAAAAAATAGTTCAATTTGTCACTAGAGTGTTCTTAAAACGTATTGAAAAATTGTAAAAACTAAATTAGACTAAAGCTAAAACGCTAGAACTCCTTTATATGGATTTTGTAAATCCTATAACAAACAAATAAATTTTGTGCCAAATATTGAAAAAAAAAATGGATTTTATAAATTGAGGGGTTTCATTTATAAAAATTATTATATACAATCAGGCAAGAGAGTTTATGAACAATTAAAAATTTTATTAGTGGTCGGTATAGGTTTCGAAAAAGTTTTAGTGAAAATTATGACACTGGATGGCCTGGATGATTTTTTATTCACAAATGTTAATTTGAGATTATTTTCTTTAAAAATAGCCATTTCATAAAAATAATTCGAAATAGACAGTAAATAAGATTGATACTTTTCTGAGCTAATAGTTTCTGAGATAAAACTGAGCAAATGTAGTAAGTTTGTTAAAAAATCATTGATTGGTTACGCTGTAATTTATAAATGGTTCGTCTAATTCGTGAATTATAAAAAAATTGTCAACATTTTTGTTAAAAGTGTGATATTTTTCAATCTCATATGGCTTTCTAAAAATATACAAAGTCAATTTACTTAAAATTCACAGCTTTTTTTCTTTTAAATTTTCTTTTAGATTCATTCTAGTGTAAAAAGTATATTCCACAATATGCCTACCCTATGTTAGTGTATTTGAGAGAAGAGAACGTTTTCGTCTGAAAAACGAAAATTTGTACCAAAATATCGGTCCAAAAACGTTTTTCGAGCTAGGGGGCAAGACACCCCCACCCTCCCCAAGGTTTGCATTTCCGCAGAAAGAAAATCTGTACTTTTTTCGAAATCCCAATATTGACACGTGCCACTGGGCACTTGAAAATCTCATATCTTTAAAATGGGAAAATTTTGGATTTTCGAAAAATTATACTGGTACGTCAGGGTTTGGTCACGAGGTGCCAAATTTGTCAAGGATTGTAGATAAGTATCTATGAAATAGAACCATAACAATAACTTAAATTTTTTAACCCACCCTCAACCCCGCCATAACGCCCCAAATGTGAGCCAAAAATAAATAAACTATATATTTACGTATTTATTGTTCATTTTCAGCATTTTTTACCGTCTTTTTAATTACATATAATGGATAATGAACAACTTGACTGCCTCCATGACTTTTTAAATAGTTTTTAATTCTTTTAATAAAAGTAACTTATTTAAACATTTATTTTTTTCCAAAAAATGTTCTATTTTATTTCATTTTTTTAAGTTTTCGACAAAAACTGCTTGAATAGATAAAATTATTTAAACAAACAGAAATTTGTTGAACATTATAAGAAAAGTATTGAAGTTATGTAAGTATTCAACAATAAGTAGCATAGAATACCAATTTTACCAAAAAAATTGACATCTATGGCTTCATTTTAAGAAATTTAAAAAATAAACAATAATTAATTGGTAAAATATTCACATAATTTTTTTTAATTTACTACTCGAAGCAATGGCCAAATATTAGATTTCATTTAAAGAATATGATTATTTTATATATTTTTGGGGAAAAAATAACACAGCCACACAAAAAAAATCTTTTATTGGGTCTGGAGCTCAGACTATGTTGACGATATGTTTTTGGGTTCGCTGAATCCGAATCCGAAATCCAAAAAGCCTCAGCACGTCAGGGATCTGAAATAACCTCAGAAAACCTCATCAAAAATCTTTTTCCGGGTCTGGAAGTGAGACCATGTTTACTATATGTTTTTGGGGTCGCTGAATGCAAATCCGAAGTCCAAAAACCCCAGCACGTCAGGGTTCTGACATAACCTCAAAAAACATAATAAAAAATATTTTTCCGTGTCTGGAAGTCACACCATGTTTACTATATGTTTTTGGGGTCGCTGAATCTGAATACGAGGTCCGGAAACCCCAGCAAGTCAGGGTTCTGACATAACCTCAAAAAACCCTATAACAAATCTTTTTCCTGGTCCGGAGGTGAACCCTAACGTGCTGAAGGTTTTTGAACCTTGGATTCGGATTCAGCGACCCCAAAAACATATAGTAAACATGGTCTGACCTCCAGACACGGAGTAAGATTTTTTATTAGGTTTTTTGAGGTTATATCAGAACCCTGACTTTCTGGGATTTTTTGAACCTCGGATTCGGATTCAGCGACCCCAAAAACATATAATAAACATAGTCTGACCTCTAGACCCAGGAAAAGATTTATTACGAGGTTGTTTGAGGTTACGTCAAAACCCTGATGTGCTGGGGTTTTTCGAACCTCGGATTCGGATTCAGCGATCTAAAAAACATATAGTAAACATCGTCTGACCTCCAGACTCGGAAAAAGATTTTTGATGAGGTTTTTTGAGGTTATTTCAGAATCCTGGCGTGCTGGGGTTTTTTGGACCTCAGATTCGGATTCAACGACACCAAAAACATATAGTAAACATGGTCTGACCTCCACATCGGGAAAAAGATTTGTTGTGTGGCTGTGTAATTGTTTACTGACAATTAACAATAATACATCAAAATATAGTTTTTTTATTTTTGATTCATATTTGAAGCGTTGGGCGGGGGGGGGGTATAAGGATTGGTTAAAAATTGAAGTTATTGGTATCGTTTTATTTCGTAGATAGTCCTCTTTAATTCCTGAAAAATTTGGAAACTCGAGATCAAACCCTGAAGTAGCAGGCAAATTTGTCGAAAATCCAAAATTTTCCCTTGTTAAATATATGGGATTTTCTAGAAAAAAGAAACGGATTTTCTTTCTCCGGAAATGGAAACTTTTGGGGAGGTTTGTTGCACTCTAGATGAAAATAAATTTTGCAATTCATTTTTAGACCATCCTTATGCATGCACTACCTACAGAATAAGTCAAAGGAACAAAATTGTTTCTCGAAAAAGGCCTATAGAAAAACATTACTTCACACTTTCTTCTATTTCGCGTTATTTTCGATATTTTCGCGAAAATATGTATAAAATCATTTGAAATTTATTTTTTCTCAACAACACAATGTTATGGTGTCATAAAGAACAAAGAAGAACATAATTTAAGAGCTTAAAACAATTTTACATCAAAGTTCTTCCTTTGAAGTAGGTGTTTTTCAAATAATCGACACTCTTCATTTTTTATAACTTACTCCATTATTCGTTTACCAACACGTTATGAAAACTGTTAATTCCTTTATGATTTTTGAACACACAATAAAATTGGATTGTTGAGGAAAAAATAAATCCTAATAGATTTTGTACATATTTTCGCAAAAATCTCGAAATAACGTGAATTTTCGTTTTTCATTCTTCCTCATATTTATTATTTTATTACTGTTAGTATTATTGTTTATTATTGGCCAGATTATGCATATTATAATAAATCTAAGCCATAACATATAATATATTATATACCTGATCAAATTCCGTCAGGATGAATCTAGAAAAAAATTAAGAGAAAAAACGCTGGGTTTTTTGCGTAAAATGACATTGAATATAAATAAATGAATGTTTACCATTTTTTGATAATTAGCGTTTTCAAGTTTTAAAATTCAAATACTCATAACTTTGACAACGAAAAATTTTTCCTTCCCCTTAAAAAACAATATATTCAAGTGGCAAATAATTCTATGACTTCAGCATATGGACTGCCAGTCCGATTTGAAATGAATTCGGTATTTCAGAAAACTGGTTTGTTAATTATTAATTCAATTATTAAAATAATGGTTTACACCAAAAGTGACCTGGTTTTCGAAAAAACAACCAAGATATCCGTATTCACGGGACATTTTTTTTGCTTTTAAACAAAAGGTATCTCGGGGACCTTTTAGTGCATATAAAATTGTTAGCGGCGACTGAATGTAAATTTTATATAATTAATTATAGAATCTCACCTAAAACTAGAGGCAACCACTCGTAATATGAAATCCACTGATGTAGAGCAATAAGAATTCTTCTTCCTTCTTGGAAAAGCTTTTCATCGTCCCACTTAGAATTGAGTTTAGCCAAGACTCCAGCAATGCGATTGTGTTCTCTGAGCAGAATAATCTGTAGAACTGTCAAATGTGTATTCTGATTTACTCTTGTGTCACCTGGAATAATATTTCATATATTGATTAAATTTATCATTTGTTACTATAATGCCTATAAAATCTTCTATATTTAACATTTTAGACGAAATCGAGATTTTCTCGAAACACAACAAAATCGGATTACAATGTGTGATAAAGATCAAGAATTTTTATTCTCGTGAAATAGACGAGGCGATCATCTTGTTCGACTAAAGTTTCGCCTCGTTGTGACAAGAATCGTGTTCGAAGTTTTAATTTCATCTGACGATCTCTCCAAATCTGTATTAGTAGAAAACTACTAATTGGTAGTAATTTTCTACTAATTCAAATAGTGGCGATTCGTTTACTAGTAATTAGTAAAAATATGCTATTTCAATGAGTAAGAGTCACTGACTAAATAAATTAGTAACTATATCTACTAAAGGATTTGGTAATTCTACTACTAAAAGAATTGGTAAATTTATTGCTGGTTACTATTTTAAGCGGTAGTTTCAAGTAAATTAAAAAACTTATTTTACAATGAATAGAATTTTATTAAAATAAATTAATCTATGAATTTAAATAATAATTTGAAGAAATTTCCATTTTATCGTCTGATACTTAAAATTCAGTGCATATTTAGGTCAAATTAATGTGGGTCCTGGTTTAAATTTAATTTAAACCGTTTCAAATTCCTAAAGTTTACAGTAAAAATATTTCATTTTAAAAAAGATAGGTGAATTTTTAACCAAATAGTTGAATTTGGAACCAAAAAGATTAAATTTCTACCAAAAAATACGATTTTTCAACCAAATACATGAATAGTCTACCAAATAGTTGAATTTTGAACTAAAAAATATCAGTTTTCAACCAAAAATGGAATAGTTAAATTTTCAATTAATGAATTAATTTTTTAGAAAAAAACAACAAATTTTAAACGAAAGTGATGAATCTTTAACTGAAATAGATTAAATCTGATTCAAAAGGATGCATTTTTAACAAAAGAATAACTTTCAACCAAGTAGTTTTTATCTTCAATCTAAAAGATGAAATTTTGAATTAAAATGCTGAATACTTAACTGGAATACTTAAATTTTCAACCAAAAAGATAAAGTTTCAATCTAGAAGGTTAATTTTGAAACATAAAAAATAATTTTTTACAAAAAATACGTTTTTTCAAGGAGAGAGATGAATGTGTAACTAAAAAAGACACACTTTAAACCGAATAGTTTAATTTTCAGTAAAAAAAATTAATTTTCAAAAAATAATTTCCTAGAAAAAAATACAAACAAATTTTCCGCCATGGTGATAAATTTTTTAAGAAAATGATGAGTCTATTACTGGAATGGATGAATCTTCTACTGGAGCAGATAAATTTTAAGTCAAATAGATGAATTTTTAACAAAAGAGTTTATCTTTCAACCAAGTAGTTGTATTGTCAACCAAAAAGTTGAATTTTCAACTTAAATTGTACATTTTTAACTAGAATACTTGAATTATCAACCAAAAAGATGAATTTCCAAACAACAAAATTAATTTTGATACCAGAAGATTAATTTTATACCAAAAAAGACGATTTTTCAACAAAATACATGAATTTTCAATGAAATATTTGATTTTTTAACAACAAAAAAATCAGTTTTCAACCTGAAAATTCCATTTTTCAGTTTAAAAAATAAATTTTCAACCAAGCTTATAAATTTTCAACTAAAATGATGAATCATTGACTGGCATAGTTTAATTTTCAACTTAAAATGGTAATTTTTCAACCTCAAATTGGATGGTTCAATTTTAAATTTTTTGTTATGTTCAACGAAAGAGATGAATTTTTAACTAAAATGATAGAATATTCAATTGGAATAATTACATTTTCAGTGTAAAAAAATTAATGTTCTGTTAAAGAAGAAACGAATTTTCAACAAAATAGCTCACTCTTCAACCAACGAGATATATTTTCAATTGAAATCATGAATCTTGAACCCACAAAAATTAATGTTTAACAAAAGAGATTAACTTTCAACTCACACAATTAAATTTGGATTCCAAAAAAGAAGAATTCTAAACGAAAAATCAAGTAGTTGTTATCTAAGACAAAAAAATTCATTTTGAATCAGAAACAGTTGAATTTAAAAAAAAAACTATTTTTCGACATGAGTTTAATGTTCAACTTAAAAAGATTTCTCAGTCGTCAAGGGAGAGAAAGAATTGGAAACAAGCTGTTGAATTTGCAAGCAAAGAGGTGAATAATTGCATTTTCAACTAAAAACGATCAATTATCAAACATAATAGTTCAATTTTCACCTAAAAAAATTATATAAACTAAATTAAAATTCTCGCGCTTTAAAGTATGTAGATACTTTTATTTTAACTTATCCGAAGTTTACCAATGCGGTGGTTCAAAAAAGGCTTTTATGAACACAAAAGAGTTTTTAATTCTGTTTAAAATTTATGTTAAATAATCATTTCTGTTGCTTAGGAAAACTGGATCTGATGATTATAAGGGCTGCCTCAAAAGTGATAAGTTTGAAACATGAAAAAAGACTAAAAAATCCTCGATACAACGATTTTATGAGAACCCGATTTTTTTTACTTTGAACGTATGATTAAAATTGTAATAAAAATCTCATTTTAATTTCTATCAAAGATTTTATGCAATAAGAATAATTTAAATATTTTAATTTTTGAGGACGCTGTTATTCTACCTGATTTCACGAGTTCACATTTTGGCCGCACTGAAAAAATAGATGGTATATAGCAGCGCAGCGTATCCCAATACCGTTTCAGTTTTAAATATTGCATCGTTCATACACAATTATTATTAATATAACTATATAAACTTAGAATATGAATTCTGAAAACATTATCGTTTCTCAATTAAAACTCAGAAACCAGCAGAATGTATTTAAAAAATTATTAAATTATGTTTCCATAGCCATTAATTGCTACTCATCGAATTAGTAAGTCGGCACTACTAAGCAAATTAGTAGAATACCCTTACTAATTCATTAAGTAACATAAATCTTACCATTTCATTTGTTCGAAACTGATAAAATTACTAATTTAACAGTCAGATACAATGCTACTGATTGCATTAGTAAAATTTCTACTAATTCGGATTGAGAGAGATACTTTTGAAAAATTTTAAAATGCTCTACATGCATGACTGCAGTGGAGGGAGTGGAAAAAGTCGAATGTCAAAGGACAGAGAACAAAGCTGAGGCGAGAGATCAGAGTTCAATGGTGAAAATTATAATATTTTTAATCAGAGGTGAAAGATCAAGGGTTAAAGGTAAGGGGACAAACTTCAAACGTGAGCTGCCAATAGCTTAAGATGAGTGGTCATAAGTCAAAACACTAAAAGTCAAAAATAAGAGGCAATACGTCAAAAAGCTAGAGGTCAAAGGTTAAAAGCGAGAAGTCGAAAGTAAATCTTAGGGTCACAAACATTTTTTTGAAAATTGAAAAATGCATACCAGCTTTGTAGCACACGGTTGCTTTTCCGTTGCAAACCCCAAATTGCTCTTTTACTATTGGTGGCCATTCGCGATTGTTTCGTTTTTCGACAATTAATCGACCACCTTTTTTTTCTCGTAAACTTGCTGCCTCTTTATCACTAGACCCATAAACTACGGAGAGATCTAGGAATGCTGTAACTATTGTCAACTGAAATAAAAGATGAAAATTGCAGTAAAAATGAAGATATAAAATTATTTTAAAGAAACTTCACATAGGATTAATATTATAAATTTTGTTTCACCTGTTCTGCAGCCTTGCCTCGTGTATCACAGCCTCTATTCAAATCAGTATTAGTACGCATGAATCTACCCATACACTGTATTCCACTATTTTTGTAATCTGGATCATTATCGGGTACAAGAATCGGATAGCACAACGCTCTTTTCGTATAATCTTTATCAAGCTTCCCATTTGTACAACACTGAGTATCCGCTGTAACATCATTACAATCTTGTACATTAATAATATTAAAATCATTGAAGATGAAATGTGAAAGTTTTTAATAAAATGTATGAGCTTAATTATATCATATTATTCATAACTAATCCTTACGTGTTTCTATGCGAGGATCTACCAGAGCCATATCATGTGTTATAACCTGACCGTATTGCATTAACGCTAAAGTAAACTTTTTATCGAGAGTTTTGGAATCGGTATTCAAACTGAAACTGAGAGTTCTAGGAAGTGGCAGTGGTTTTCCACTTTTGGACGTTCTAGGAACATGAACCCCTAAAAAATTTTAATTTTTTAAAATAATTCCAGTTCGGTATCCATATGTTTTTATTTTTTTCAATTATTCACCGTCATGATAAGCAGCAGGAAGCAGACGTCCATTTCTTGTAAATGGCATTCCCCAAGTGGGATGCAATTTATTATTGCAGGAACCATCCATAGTTCGATACTTCAATTGTTTACAGTGTCTTGGAAAAACATCACCGCATTGGATTTCCGTAGCTTGAGGCGTTGTATCGCGTTTAACGCTATATTAGTATTTTTCAAATATTATTTTAATATTAGAAAAAAATGTGGGCATCCGCATGAAAAGTGTCCTTATGGTCGGTTCTAGTTTAGGAGATATTCAAGTTTTTCTAAGTAGAGGTAAGAATTATTATTTTCGGGTTTGAGTGGGGGATGATTCTGGGACCTGTAGTGCATCTATTGGGACTATACTCATATCCAGAAAGTAACCGAAAGTAGGTATATTTTATCTTCGAAGAAAAAGTACAACGCGTGTGCTTATGGCACTTACCAAGTTTAGATGGGTTTTTCTCGAAAAAAGATTTTTTCAAGTTCAAACTTCAAAAATGCCCCCTTGACTCATTTTTCAACTTAGAGGGTTCGTTTTGGACCTAAAATACCGGAAATTTTTCCGGCTATATAACTCTATACATAAACTCCATACATGCTATAAGGGCCCTTTTCATTCGGACGCCCACAAATAATTGAAGGTTTATCCTACTTAATGATATTTAAAACTACGATAATAATTGTTAATATTTATTGAATCTTAAGATAAGTTTTTTAAGATTGAGAATCATGAATTTATTATTTGCTAGCTCCCAATATAATTTCCTCAGAAAATGTTAAAATTAATATCCAAATGCTATGAAACAGTTGACAAATATTTGTGAATGTACTTGTCATATAGTAATTTATCAATTTTATCAAATCTATTTTCAGTTTAAAAGTAAAATTATCTCATTTTTTTGACCAACGAAACAGGTTCTTCTAATATTATCTATTTCTTCATCAAATAATAAAATTCGAACGGAAAATTAAATTGCCAAAGCATTTTAAATAAACTTCGTCATACGAAAAAGGAGGATTATACTTTAGCAGACCTTTTTCTTAAATTTTATTTCATTAGAATTTTTAAATTTGCAAATCTATAGAATCTTCTTTCGTACTCACTTGTTTTTAGATTTCACCCCAAGTATGAGGGATAGCAGAATCAAAATATAGCTTTTATTCATGTTTCTGTAAAAAATATAGGATAGTTGAAGGCACTTGCCACCTGCGCTTTTCGAACTGATTTTTATTTTCTAGGACGAATTGAAAGAAATTGCGAAAAGCGCATTCTTCCCGATATGTATTTTTTTTAATTAATCCACAAAAAAGTAATTATATCGGGATGTTAAATTAATATTTATTACGTACTTATATCTGCTGAAATGGAATATGAAGTCCAAAATTACGCCTCACGTCAAATATTCCTGTAAAATGGGGCTATTGGCACACAAAAAGTGCAAAAATGGTCAAATTTCACTGAAAATTCATACTGGAGGGTTTTCGTGACCGCTATCTTCGAATCTACAATAAAAATATTTTTTTAATACCAAATGGACGACGAAATTAGTGCCATCCAATTTTGGCAAGGTTGATGCCGCTATTATAGAAATGGTAAAAGAACGCATCGCAATAAGAACTGCGGAAGGCACATTCCATACGGTCAGGAATAGCGAGTCAGCCGATAAACTGGGACTGAGAACAAAATGTTATTGAATCCAAAAAACGTACTTTCGCGCTCGTCCAAAAGCCGATACTATTGATTCAAATGAAAATTGAATTAAATAATAATGATTTATTTCGGCTTGACAGTGATGCTGTGAATTCAATAGTATATCCATTTGAATCAATAAGATCTGCTTTTAGACGAGCGCGAATGTGCGCACTTTTGATTCAATAGATCAGTTAAATCAGCCCCACACTCTTAATTTTCGTATTTTCTATAGCCCAGTGAACTGCGCCACAAATGCGCTTTTATGCGCCACCAATAACAAATTTTGCGCCACGAAACTCTAGCAGTTATAGCAGGAGTTACGTGGGGGGGCATCCCCCCCCCATTTGAAAAATCAAAGTTTAAATTGCATGACCTTGACTATCCTCCAAATGCGCTGATATGCGCCATCAAGAAAAAATGTTGCGCTACGTTGATAACCGACTTATCAGCGATCAAATATGGCGCGATTGTTCTAAAATAATAACATTTTTTGAAATTCATCAAAGCTATCCGTCATAACTGCAAATGCGTTCAAATGTGCCACCACTACAAAATTTTGCGCTAGCTAATTAACAAAGATAGCGGGGGGGGGGGGGGTTGTGTGACGCAGGTGTTAAATCTTCGACAGTGATTTGAAATTAAAAATTACGGATATGGAGTCATTCGTCTTCAAATGCGCTCATAAACTTTTGCAAAGTGATGACCAATAAAATGAACAGTTTTAAATCCGCAGCAGTGGCCACTTTTATAATGAAGTTTTTGATTTTTATTGAGAAACATATTGTGTACAACATAACAGTAGTATATAATCAAAAACGTGCAATAATTACTATTATTATGCGAAAAACTGTTAATCTCGCTATTAATCGCTTAAGAACTTTCAAAATTTGCGCGGTACTTCAAATTTATAAGAAAAAAAAACCAATTGAATTTAATCGTTCATTTTGTTGTGATTTCTGTTCTCTGAAGCTAGTTTTATTAGTATATAAATCTAAGAATCGTAAAAACATTATATTTAAGAATAATTGGCCAAAGTAAATAATATTTACATGAAGCCATTATAATAAAAATTATTTTCTTTAATAACTCTATGAAATAACAAAATCTCTATTTTAATAAATCTTAGTACTGGCAAGTACTGAGTCAGTGCTAATATTTTAATACAGAGATTTTTT
>CAKNWW010337965.1:0-10836 GCA_932074435.1 Andricus kollari | reverse complement strand
TTTTTTTCTGTGTGATATTATTATGAATAGAGAAGATAAATTCTCTGAAATATCAGGAAAATGATTCAAAATGGAACTTCACACGGTTCGTTACTAACTGCCCTAGTGTGAAATGTCATCACATTTATGAAAATACGTGTTGCAGAGCGAGACTAATCTGTCGAGACAAGGGAAGCACCGGAACCGAGCGATTAGTTGGCACTGAATTCAGTTCGGGAGAGCCGTAAAATCATAAATTCGGCTCATAAAACATGGGATGTTGCCAAATGTTTAATATCTAGGTGAAGGAATCTCAAAATAAATAAATAAAAATTAATATCCATATTATAGTTCATCTCATTTTTATATGTTCAAATTTGTACTGAAAAAAAGTAACTTAACTTACTTTCAAATATTATGATTCTTTTTTTCAATATTTAGAAAATTGATTAATTTCAAGAAATAGAATATCAATGCGAATCATTTAAATAGATTACCTTTATTATTTCATCTTACCTTTCTTGTAGAATGTCTATGATAACGATGAGGATGTAACATACACACGTAACGATCAATCGCCATGCAAACCAGAATTACAGCACTTTGTTGAGTAAGAGCCCCTCTGAGTAGCGCCTAAACCAAAAGTTTACATTCCATTAAAATTGTATAGATTATAACAAAAGAATTTTTATTCTCGGTCTACTATGAGTGTAGGGAGTCATAACTTTGGTATTTTGTAAGTGTAAAATTGTAGCGACTTCTTTTTTTTAGGGTTTCGTCAGGCCTGGTATAGATCGCAATACATTTTTTTTTTTAATTTTTTGAGTTTAACAGTTTTTCCAGAATTTAAAAACTGTCCAATGAGATAGTAACTCACTATTATGGTCTTTACACCGCACTGTTACGAAAAAATATAATAGGGAATTCTGTGTTTAAAACCTTCGTTCCGCTATTTTGAACACTTTTTACAAACCTTCCTCTCCTTCGTCACAGATTATCACACAAAGCTTAAACCCCCAGGGTGACGTCACAACGACAAACAGCCCCAACCCCCTTTTAGGTCAAAATTTTTTCTTCGATTTTATTTGATAAACGCCTAAAATAATACATAAAACATACAAATATATTATTTTAACAGAATTCACGGCCCCAAATTCTAGCCCTCAAAACAGGAAAAATAGTGGAATTTTTCATCAAAATAGAGGAATAATATGAAAAAATAGAATTCTTTAGATGAAATCAATGTAGCGTTACCAAATTGAACTAAAAATCAAATTCTTTAAATTCCAAGTCAAAATATATTGTATTTTGAACAAAATGGTTGAATTTTCAACCCAGAAAGATTCATTTTCTACCAATCGAAATGAATTTTCAACAAAAATAGTTTTTCAGATTTCAAGCTAAAAACTCGAATGTTTTGGAAAGTAGTTGACTTTTAAATCCAAAAAGATGAATTTTCAATCAAATATTTTAATTTTCAAGCCAAAAAGATACATTTTTCAAAGAACAGTTCAATTTTCAATTAAAAACGCTGAATTTTCTATAAAAAAAGCAATGGTTCAACAAAACAGTTTAATTTGCAATGAAATATTTAAATTTTAAATAATTAATTATAAATTCTTCACGAAAAATATAATAAATGATATTTCAACCCAGAAAAGATTTTAATTTTAGGCAAACAAAATCCCAATTTACCCAAAAAAATTAATTTTCAAAGAAACATGTAATAGTTGATATTTTATCAACAAACATTTTATTTTGAAGAAATAACCGTTCAATTACACTAAAAAAAATGAATTTTCAACAAAAAATGCAAGGAATGCCAAAGAATTTTGCAGGATTTCCAAATATTTTACAGGATGTTAAACAATTTTACAAGATTCGAAGCTTTTATAGGACTTCGAAATATTTCAAAGGATTTGCGGAATATAAACATTTTGAGGTATTTTAACGCAGATATCAAAGAATTTTTTAGGATTTGCTTAGGGATGTAATTAGGTTTTCCGATCTGATTACGTCCCTCTTTGGGAAATAAATTAAGTGAAATTAAATTTCTACAGTTTCAACTTTTCGTCACTTTAACTTTAACGGTAACCTTAAACATTTAACCTTTGACCTCTGACTTTTGAATTCTCACCTATGATCTATCATATTTCACCTCCGACCCCTCACCTTTAACTCGGATTTACTTAAGTTCCCCAATAATAAAACTAATGAAGCATTAACCAAGTCATTCCAATGATTTCAAGCAATTTCGTGAGATTTCGAAACATTTCAAGATATTTTAGAGGATTCCAAAGATTTCTAAACATTTCCGAAAATTTGAAGGTATCTTAGAAGATATAAAGAGATTTCCAAAATTTCAGGAGACTTCCAACGACTTCAAGAGATTTATGGAGAACTTTAGAATAGAAGATAAATGAAATTCAAAACCAAATAGGAGTCCCAAGTTTGAGCCAGTGTCCGAAGATTTTAAATGACTTATACTGATATTAATAAACTTCACGATTGCCAAAGATTTCAAAGGATTTTCAAGAATTTAAAGAATTTCTAGAGAACTTTACGGAACAGATTAAATTTTATTTAAGAAAAAAAATAAAGAGTTAAAAAAATGCTGAAGGATTTTAACGATTTTAAGTTATTTTAAATGATTATAAAGAATGTCGAGAGATTGCAAAAATGTTCAGGGAAAGCCATAGAATTTTTTAGAATTTTACCCAAGACTTCAAAGATTTTAAAGGTTTTAATTTATAAATTGAGCTCAGATACGATTGAACATTTTGAATCATATCTCGGGTATCCATGACGATTTTTTAAGTTTTCTTGGCTTAAATTAAAGATAAGATGTTAGGCTCGATGTCGTATAATTTTGAAGTTTTTGAAAAAATTTCCTTAGGTCGTGCTAAAAGTTGAAGTTGAGGTAGAAAATTTGAGAAAATCTTGAATTTTCTTTTTAAACTTTTCACATGCTGTATCATTTTTAGAATATCAAAAAAATATTTGTTGGGTACCACCAGACGTGGAATTTCATAAGCTTTCCAACTGTTTAAAAAAAATTCCCTATCTCTTTTTTTCACCGAAATATCGTGGTTTGAAGTCAACAGTGATTTTTAATAGCGCTCACAAGAGTCGTGCGCACAATTTCCGACGGTAGTGTAATTATAATATATAATTAATTTTATTTAATTATATAAAAAGACTGTAGAAGATTTTAAAGAAGAATTTTAGAAAACGTTCGAGAAAGTTTAAAAGATATTTAGAAGTTTTGGAAAGATTGAAAAATAATTCAAAACTTATAAAGTTATATGATTTAAAAAAAATGTGCATTTTTGAAGATTTTGAGAAATAAGCTTTTTAAGAATTTTGAATGTTTTCAAGGAAATAACAAAAATTTTCTTAAGATTTCTGGGAAAATTTGAAATGATTGTTTATTTTAAAAATTAATTTTGAGAGACACTTGACAAAATTCTAATACTCATATGATTTCACGAAATTTCTAGAAAGAGTGTAAACGATTTTAAACACAAATTTTTCAATGTTGCAAGACTACAACATTTTAAAAAATCGAGTAAGTTTTAAAGATATTTACAAGGCTTTGAAAAGATTACAAAATAATTTAAAAATTGCAAATATTTCAAAACATTCTAAACAAAATATAGATTTTAGAAGATTTTGAAGAGATTGAAAATATTTTTAAACTTGATTTCCGAAAAATTTTCCAACTTTAAAAATGTAATAATCGGAATAGATTGGTTCAGAATCTACCACCAATATGAAATATTTTTAAATTTCTTCGAAACTTCTCACATTTTCCTAATAGGCTGTACAATCCTGTAAAATCAAACAATTTCTTCAAAATTTTCTACATTTTTTCTGGAGACATCTGCAATATTAAAAATCTTTTTTATTTTCTGAAGAATCTTAGGAAAATTATATTTATATAAATTATTAAACATATTTATTTTCTTATTCTCAGGCCTCAGAATCTAATTGTAGCTTGAATTAAAGTGTTTTAAACCTTTTAACAAATAAATAGTTATTCGGAATTCTCATTCTGTATCAAAAATTAATGGAAAAAGTACACGCGCGCATAGCGCGCGATTAATTATGGTAGTACTACCAAATTAAATCGACAATTTTAAATGAATTCTTCATATTTTAGCTTAAGAACGTATAAAAAATGTCCATTTCTTTATAAAACAGGTAATAATTTTATTTTACGTAATAAATATTGAATCTTGTTTAATAAATTCGTTATGTGTTATTCTTAAATAATGCAAAATCTTCGCAGCTTGTCAAATCATTATAACACAAAGTTTCGCGGGAAGTCTTTTTCCAAATTGTTCCGTGTGATATATTCCCCGATTCGTTGCTGCAAGAACTATATTATTTATTCACAGCAAATGCGAATTTGAAAAAAATATATATATCTGTTAACAAATTACTAAAAATTGAAAATAAAAATTTCGGAATGCATTGTCATTTCGATTTTGGAATAAACTTTGATTCTGGTCCTTTTCCGATGATTGTCCACTACCAGCAACCTCTGAAGATGCATTGTCCATGTCCGAGATCTTTCAAGAATATATTTCGAAATCGTTAGGTATTTATAATACGAGCCGATATGACATTTACCAAAAAAATACACAAGAACTTTGTTACTAAATTTATTTTCTATCCGATCGACATGTGTCACAACATTTGAAATGCTCGTATCGTCATGTGCTACTATTATCAAGGGATTTCAAGAAAGCCCCAATGATTTTAATTAATTTTAATGACATTTTAAGCGATTTTGAAGATATAAAGGAAAATCCACGGAACCTTTTGCAATTCCAAGCAATCCTACAATGCTCCGTGTTTTAAAGAGATTATTTCCACATCATTGAATATATATTGTTTGGATTGGTATACCTCTATGTACGTAATTCCCATAATAAATTAGAACACATTTAGGACAATTTCAATGGTCTATGAAGGACGGGCGGTTTGTTACATCCCAGGACTAATTTAATCCCCTTAATACTGTTCACTTCATTACTGAATTAATCGATTTGCATAGACCAGCCGAATCGCTTGGACTATAATGTTACCTTAATCAAGGTTTCAAACGTGGTAACACTCAGTAGATTGTAGAGAATAACCCTATGGTAAAGGATTTGATTGTCTCTCATGCACGGGGCAATTCGATTCAAATCAAGATATGCTACATTGCAATAAAATATCACAAAAGAGAATCCCCATTCGCGTATAACTTACGCCGTATTGATTTTTCCAATCAAATCCAACCAACCTTATAATCGATCATTTTTTAATTGAATATCCTTCAAAGAATTGCTATTCTGGATCCTATTAAACCACGTGACAATAGAGTCTCTGTTAAATGAATAATTAGCACCTTTTTCAATTTTTTGTTGAATTTAGGGAACTTTGTATCAAAGGGATTACAAAATGTACCGAAGTTACAAATTGAGAGCCTCTTTTAATTTGATCAAAGGAAAAGTATCGGATTCCAATGGGACGAAGCAGTCTACGCAAACACGATTTTTGAAACTTTGTTCCAAAATATTACCGTGACGCGTCGTAGACATTTTTTTGCAAATTTTGAAATTTCTTACCAGTTCCCCTCAATAAATCGTTTGAGAAAAAAACTTTACCGACTTAATATGGTGAAAAAAGTACCAGATGCCTACATATGATTTGAACTCAAGATAAAAATGTTTACATTACTTTTATTTTATTAGGAAACAAAAATTTTAATCCATAATTACCCCATTGAGAGTACAAAAAGGGATCAGACTTTGATTATTGATAACTTCGTAAGAGACTCAGATTTCTTTTCTTTTCGGCCGTTATTTTTCCCCATCGAGCGTTTAACTTGGAACTTTAAACATATAATCTACGTTATGTTAGTACACTT
The DNA here is from genome assembly GCA_932074435.1 of Andricus kollari. Lineage (NCBI taxonomy): Eukaryota > Metazoa > Arthropoda > Insecta > Hymenoptera > Cynipidae > Andricus > Andricus kollari. Next base: position 4,937 of record CAKNWW010337965.1, on the reverse strand, counting down.
GAGAGAATGCTAACTGAAATTCATACTGGCAAATGGCACAAAATCAGTAACGTTGGTTGTATCCGTAACGAGGCAAGAGGTTACTATGGAGACCATTGGCACAGTTCCAAGAAAAAAGCGCTGATAATCTGAAGTACTGTAGAAAATCTGGCCTTATTTGTGTGCTGAAGACCTTCACCTCCTGTTTCTCTCGTTAATGAACTCAAGCCGACCTTTACTTTATATCCAAATTGCAAGGCAATTTTTCGATATTCATCATTTTTTTCCTCTTGTATAATAATAGTTGATTATTAAAGCAGTTCAGATTCGGAATTAATGTACATTGTAAACTGAGTGGGAAAAGTAGGAGATTACTAATGAGGATGAAGTTTCCGCGCCAGCAAAGCGAGTGCGCGCGGTAACCATGTTATAATTCTAATATTTACAAACTTTACCGTCACTAGTGTGGAAAAGTACGTTTTATTATACGCACTCATTATCGATCGTGGAATCGATAACTTTTCCTGTTCCGCGCCAGGGTCCCAAAATCGCATTTCCAGCGCGGGTATTAAAGGAAAGTATTTCCCTTCTCTAATTATTACTAAGATTTCCAATACCTCTTATCAGAAATATCGGAAAGTTAGAACACCGAAAGAACGAAATTCGAATTTTAATAATTTCCCACGAAGTTTAAGAATATTTCCAAACTAAATAGGCGCCAAGAATATATTCTTAATGTACGATGAAGGCCCTCTTACCTTAAGAATATATATTCTTGTCTAATTTTAAGAATATATATTCTTGTCTAATTTTAGGAATATATATTCTTGTCTAATTTTAAGAATTTACCACTAAGTATATGACTATCCTAACAACATTTTGACACATTTTGATGGAATATTTAAGGGGCCATTCATAAAATACGTGATACATTTTTCACGAACTTTTAACTCTCCCCCCACCCCTTGCGTGCTTTTTTCGATTGTTATTAACATGGTGAATGATACAACAACAACAACAAAAATTTAACTAAACCCGAAAAAACATGAATCAATGAGAAATTGCACGCCGCAGTATTTAACCTTACCAGCTTACTTTATTGTTGAAATTTGACATCAATATAATATCCTTAGAATTGTTTGCATTTCTTCGAGCTTCTCACTTATTACACATTTGAAAGTATAGAGTTTGGACTCCTTATACTACTTCGTGGGTAAAACAATCGAAAATGGAAACTGATTGAAAAGCACGTGGCACGAAACATTAAAAGAAATGATTGAACAGAGCAAGTCGCATTTTCCTTTACGCATTTCTTCTTTTTCTCCCTTTGGTTATAAAATACTCTTAAAGTGAGAATTTCGCTTACTTCATTAAGAATATTACTAAGAATATGCCTGTAAGAACATGACACTCTTAATATTAGAATATCGTTTTTTCGGTGAAGTAGAAACCAATAAACTAGTTTGGGAACAATCTTATTCAATTGGAGTTCTATAAACATTTGGACAACAATATATAAAACATATAAAAAAAAACATATATAAAACACAAATATATTATTTTAGGGTAACGGAACCAATTAAACAGAAAAAAATAAGGGAACGAAATGATCCAGGTAATTGGTCAAGCAGAGTAAACAGGAGGTGGGCACACCAAACTGGGGTAAACATTCCGTTGTGAATCGCAGATATCTTTGGCGGACTCCGTTGGAAGCAGCACGTTACAGGCCTATAACCACAGAAAGTTTACCTCAGTTTAGAGTAATCAGCTGACTATTACCCTGCTTCAACCATTACCTTCCACGTTCCGTACCCTCAGTTGTTTCTGCGTGCCGAGGGGGATCCTATTGTCTGAGATCGAAGATAAAATTCTTTTTATTTTCAATATTTTTACACGTATACATAATTTTTATGATTTATAAACTTAACTGGGACTCATTTGATAATTTTTTTTATAAAAAAAAGAGATTTTAGTTTGACGTTAGAAGAAATCAACTGTCTCCTCGATAATCGAATATTCGCCTTTTTTGGTAGAAAATTAATCTTCTTGAAGGAAAATTAATCTATTTGGTTGAAATCTGAAATACAGTGCTTTATTAAAAAATCATTTTATTACTTGAAAATTAAACTATTTTTTTTAAACTCTGTTTCTATAAAAATCAATTCTTTAAACTTTTTTTTTTTTAAATTTAAAATTAAAATCTTTTTCTGGTTGAAATGTCCGCTCTTACATTTTTTGTTGAGAGCTCATTTTTTTTTTTTTTGAAGATTCATTATTTTCGTATCGGATAGAAAATTGATCTCTTGTGATATAAAAGTCATCTTTGTTGGTTCAAAATTCATCTTTGTTGGTTAAAGATAAACTGCTTCATTAAAAATAAACTTTCTTCTAAGAAATTCGTATTACTTCTTTTTAAAAATTTGTCTGTTTGCCATGAAAAAATTAACTACTTGGTTAAAAGTTTCGTGGTTGACAAGTTGAAGTTTAACCTTTTTTATTAAAAATTTGACTATTTTGGTTTAAAATTCAACTTTGTAGATTGAAAATTCGTCTCTTTTGCTTGAAAGTTCAATTATTTGGTTTTAAATGCAAATGTTTATTGTAAAATTAATATTTATTGTTTTCGAAAATTCAACTAATTACGATGGAACATCATTTTTCTTGGTTGAATATTCATGTTTTCGGGTTTAAAACTTAAAGAACTTTTAACACATTTACTTTTTAGCTTGAAAACTCAACTCTTTCATTGAAAATTCATCTCTTTTGGTAGAAAATTAATAATTTTTGGTTGGAAATGCAATATATTTCAAGTTGTAATCTTGAGCGATTCATATTGAATTCAATATGGTATGACCTGAATTCATTAATTTTATTTGAAGGAACTGATTCCCCAATTATTCTGAAATAAAAAAGACCGTTTAAAATTAAAGAAAAATTGTCATTGAAACAGAAAACTATTTCTTTGAACCAAAGACATTTCTTTGAATCAAGAGAAATTTATTTGAATCAGAGAAACTTTTCTTTGACTAATAGCCAATGAATATTTTTCTTTGATTCAAATAATGTTTTTTTGAATTAAAGAATCTTTTTTCTCAGTTTACCCTATTTCCCTTTTTTGAGAGTATTTTGGGCTATAAAGTCTGCTGTTGTCACTAAAAGTTTTTAAGATAAATTTAGAAAAAAAAAACATTTTTTTGCATTATCATTATTGATCTCATAGATGTAAGTTTGTTTTTATACCTGAAAGACAAATTTATAATGCTCAAGAAAAATGAATAATTGGTCAAAGAAAAGTCAGAAAAAGTCCGGATATTTCGAAATTGGGATTTTCTAGCAATCCTTTAATACTGTAATGTATTGAACCCAGATTTTAAGGAGGATGATAACTAGGACATGAAATTCGTTTCAGGTTGGAATTACAGAAGACATACTAATTTCTAGAAGACAAATGAACGAGATCCTATAGGCATAGGTGGTACTTCAAAATCAAGAAATACGTGGCCACAAATCACTGTTCCTGACTCCGGGAGTCGCCAAGATTATCGCTGGCAACCCGATAACGTCTCACCGACTCGTGGAACGAGTGCCGGAAGTAACTCGAGTTCCTGGCGGCAATTTCCTCCCAGCAAGTGCTCCACCAAGAGATGCTCGATCCCGATCTCACGCGAATCCGGGAAAGAAGATTCACAAAAAAATAAGAGGTATAAGAAGGGACACTTTATCAGCGAATCCGAATACCTTTACTTTTAAAATAATCATTTTGTATGACTTTCTGTTTTCCAGTTAGGGGTCATTCATCAATACATAACACATTTTTTTACCATTCCCCCCCCCCCCCCACTCTCACCCCCGTCTGAAAAGTTATAACGAAATAGTTTGGACGCCCCCACGTAATTGTTTCAAATATTTTCAGCCATGTATGATTAAATACAATTTAGGTACCAATTCCCTAAAGCACCTGAATTAGAATTCCTTTGTAGGGCTTCGTAGCCCCGGGCAGAAGCCCTTATAGTTTCGGACGGGTGTCCGTCCGCCCATCGTACTTTTTGCAAGGAGGGGAAGCGATAGAAGATGATGGAAGGGGGTTTAACTGATGAGGAAGTAAGGGAAATGAAGGGATGAGAAGTCAGGCAAATTAGGGGAGGGTAATTCGTGGAAGTGTTGGGAAATGAGGGGAGTGAAAGTAGAAGAAGTGATGGGATGGGAAATAGGGGAAATAAGGGAAGGGAAAGTAGAAGAAGTGGAATGAAATGAGTGAAGAGAAATGTGGTGTTTGGAAGTGAAGTGACAGCTCGCGAATTGAGGGGAGGGGGAAGTAGATCAGGAAGAATTTTGGGATGGGAGACGAGGCGAACGTTGAAGTGTGGGAAGAGAAAGTAGGGGGAGCAGGGGAATGTAGGGGGATGGATAGTATTGGAGGGGGAGGTTTTAACGATTTTATTAACGTTTTAATTATAATGGACAACAAAATCCCTTTTTGTAGGGGCACGGCACCTATTTTGACTAATTTTTTTATTTAACGAAAAATATGTTCATACATGTCAAAAATTATAGGAATTAAAAAAAAATTATCGACGTCATTTTTACTGTTCGCAATTGAAGAATTTTCCATTGTAAATCTTAAAAATTGCAGAATTTTCCACTGTAAATCGTCCAAATTGAACTACAGATTCCAAAATATAACGTCCAAAAATACTTCTTTTTAAACTATAAACATTCTAAATTAATGAATCTTCAATTCTGAATCTTAAAAATTGAGGCATTTTTAATTGCAAATCGTTAAAATTAAAGAATTTTTGATTTTACATTTTCAAAATTAAACAACTAAACAAAAGGTCAAAATTACATGCCTTTAAAATATTAAACTTGAAAATGGAATAATTTTCAATTTGGAAGATTTACAACTGAACAGGTTTCACTTTTTGTCTTCAAAATCATCCAAACTTATAAATTTTTAT
>CAKNWW010337955.1:0-11858 GCA_932074435.1 Andricus kollari | reverse complement strand
TGCATAAACTCCCTATCCTTTCTTTCTAAGCCTGCTATATTCCAGTAGCATATCCTCCAATCTTCTCTACTTTCGTTACTTGTCTCTTTTTGTTTCCTACTATTTTTTATTTCCTTATCTCCCGATCCTTTCTCACCTAGTTTCTCGATAACTCATTTTTTACTAACTCTTCCCTGTCCTTGTCCCAATTCCACCATACACCTTCTATATGTATTCTCCCATACTTAACCCATGTTCTTCTTTCCTTTTTTCTTTCCTCTTCTGCTATTTTCCTTAACTTATACTGCATATTCCTTTCTACCCATGTCAAACCATCCTCTATTCTCTCCGAGTTTCCATACAACATCCTCTTCTTTGTCATTACGTCCCTCTTATATTCCCATTTTTTGAGCTTCACCAGTACCATTCTCTCCCCTCTTCACTCTTCCCTTCCTACACGTCGCACTTCCTCTATCTCTATCTTCGCATCAATACTTTTAAGTACTTCTTCTACTCCTTCCATCATCTCCTTCCCCTCTAATCTTAGACCCTTTATCACTATGTTTCTTTTTCTATCTTCTCTCTCTCTTTTTTTTCTATTCTTTGTTCTATTTTTTTCAGCCTTTCCTTCTCCTTATTCCCACTCTCCCCTACTCTAAACTCACGGTTTGAGCTTTCTATCTTTTTTAGCCTACCTTCCAGCTCCTCTACTTTTTTATTCGGCTCTTCCTTCTTTTCTAGTCTTTTCTCCAGCGTCTGCATCCTTTTCTCTAACTTTCCCCTAACCTCTTCCCATTTCCTCATTTCTCTCCTCAGCTCTGCCATTTCCTGCCTCATTTCTTTCCTTATTTCCTCTACCCTTTTCTCCTGCTTTTCTTCATACATCGCCAATACTTCCATCATCATTTGACGCATTTCATTTAGCTGTACACTTTCTTTTTCACCTGTATGTTCAACTTTTTCTTCTTCTTTCTCCCCCCGCCCTGTTGTTCTTTTCCCGGTGGTGTTCTGTACATTTTCGGATTTTTTAGGATGAATCCTACTTCTAATTTATCTTCACTACTTCCTCTCTCCGCCCTATCCCTCTTCCTATTTATGAATGGCTCTATTGAGCCAAAACTCTCCGCCCTTAATCTCTTCCGTTCTACAGTTTTTTTGTACTGTCCTCTCTTTTTTGTCTCAAGTTTCGGCGTACGGAATACTTCCTCGTCCGAATCCCTTTCTCCTTTGCTATCGCTGTCCCTGTTATCCATCAAGCCGATTCGCAGTGACCTCTGTCTGTAACCCCATACGTAACTTTCGTTAAATATATCTGCACTGCGCTACCCCACCCTGCTACCGTACCTTCTTCCGTGCTTCTCTCTATCTTTCCCTCCCTGTCGCCGCTATTTGGCTGCACTTGTCTCCCCACCCTGCTCCTCACGCCAAGCAACCTAACCTCCCAGCCTTTCCAAAACAGTCTCAAGCTCACAAATTATCACCAACCTCTTCACTTATATTATACTTTACAAACACTCTCACACTACCAAAACCGTCAATCACACTTCTGCCATCAACTCACTTCAAATTCCATAAAATTCGCACTGCACAATCACCGTCAACCTAACACTTTCATGCCGGAAAGGGAAGTCCGAATTATACCTTACATTACATTGAAAAATAAAGAAATTTAATTTTGTTACAAGTAATGCATATAATAATAACTATTTAATTATACAAAATATACATTTATGCTTAAATATAAACTTTTATTTATATTTATTTAAAAATATTAGATGAACAACTAATCTTCAGTCTCACACTCAGTCCCTGCTTCCATATCGTCAGTTTGTATTTCTAGATGTTTACATTTTATAGAGCAAGAGCACAGATCGCAACATTTAAAACTTTGTGATAAACAAGAACAAATTTCTTCATCGCTGCGGAGGTTTGCAAGAACGCGGTTAGTTTAAATTTTGTTTGAAGATCGTATTTTTTATATAACAGTTATAACAGTTTATATTCAGATACAAAAGTATATTTTTTGTAAGAATAAATAAATGAATAGCTATTATTATATGCATTTCTTGCAACAACATTAAATTTCTTTATTTTTCATTTAAATGTGATGTATAATTCGAAATCTTAGATAACTATGCGATACTATCATTAATTAAAAACTATACAGTTACTATATCAATAATTCGCGAATCGATATTTTGTTTTCCGGCTACTGGCCCGCTCGTGGAGAATCGGTGAATTTCACGAGTTTTTGATCGCAAATCTTGAAAGGGGGAAAAAAGTCGCCAGGATAAAAATAATTTTGCACGAAAATAAAGCTTTCGACGAGTAACCTCGATTAAAGAAAATTCAAAAAGCTCCAGTAGAAACCGAGAAAAAAATTTAGGAAAATGGCGCATTTTGGTTATTTTTCGACATTAAATCGCTCGTAGCTCGAAAACGAAGCGTTTTTCGAAAAAATGACAAGAGTTTAACAGTGCTTATTTTTGACCAAAATATATAACAAATGTGTTTTCGTATCGATTTTTTAAACCTTTTCAATTTTGCAAGTTTTTTGTTGATAACAAATTACCGACCATTGATGCGCAAAAATGTCACAAAGGTTTTTTGTTCGAAACAACATAATACATCGATTAGAAAAGGTTTCATCCTGGCGAAACTATCTGGTCGGTCAACTCGTTTTTTTATACGTCTTTTCAGGAGTGCACCGCTCGCCTACTTGGACAGGGGCCTCATTTGAAGTCGTTTTAGTGACTTGTCGAGCTATTTTTGGTAATTTTAACTCCTCTCTATGGTGTTTTACGCGGTCAGCTTTTTCAGAATTTTTAGTATTTCGTTTGATGTTAATGATACTGGATCTCCTGCATCCCTTCTTCCAGTACATAGGACAAAGGTATTACCATTCAATATTACCATATTCAATATTACCATTGAGAGTTGAGTGACAAAAATAGGTTATTAACCCCAGGATTGTTAATAAGCCTAATCCAAGATATGGCCCGTGAGTAACGGTTAAATAATTGTTGAAGAATGCCTTGCGATTACTGAATTTCTCTAATTTGTTCTCAATCACCCATTAGGACTCTTCGTAATATTTTCGAAAGGTAGAGTCTTTGTTGGGTGATCTTATCGGTATACATTTTGTGATGTTAATCTTGTTGTTATTGTGTCCAATTATAGGAGATATGTGTGTTAGACTGGTTAGAATTTCCGACCCTGTTTTCAACATACAGCCTAGAGCTAGTTGAACTATTCCCAATTTTAATAATTGAATTCGTATTAATGGTTATTATTATTATTGCAAATGGGCAGGGTCATCTATGTTCCATAGCACTGAGGTTAACCCTAATTAGTCACACGGGGTAAAATTCACCCCAAAAAAAGTGTCGAGCTCCTCGTAGAGTCCCTAAACACCTTAACTGCATCGATCTTTTTTTAAGTATTTAAACAATTAATTTGGTTACAAAAACTAAAAAATCATCTTTTGCAATCCTTAAATAATACCTAGCCTTTTTTTTAGATTCTTAGAACTCATTGCTGGGGTGAAATATACCTGTGACTATTATGCGATTCTACTGAAGTGTGAATAATCAGGGTTAACGAATGTAACCTACTGTACTGTACCCTTGAATCTAATCCTCTCTGACGAGGCCGGTTTCCGCCATACAGGAATTTATTTCCGTATAAGGGATCGCTTAATTTAGTTCACAGAAATTATTTCTAAAATGCTTCACTTAGAGGCTTACAAGCACACCATAGTCGCAGAGAACGTGATGTGCTCTCTCCTCATGGAAGCCGCACTTTCAACATCGAGGATCGCTGTTGATCTTTATGTTAGTCAAGCTTGTCCTTAAGGTGCTTCAAACGGCTTGATTTTTAGAATAATACAAAATACGGCTACAAGGACGAATTGTTTGGTGTAATATTGTAACCATATAATCTAAAGGCTTATAAATATGCATGACCAGAGCCCTTTTTTCGAAAAATGGTCTTGTTTTTATTTTGTTATTAATTGAAAATATGCTGAATTTTCTGTGCCTGGAAACGTACAATGCGCCACCGGGAGTGTACCCATGATGAACCGAACCCGACCTTCCTATTATCAGAGGATTAGAGCCGGTTGAGTGAAATGAAAAATTACTACAATATTAATTAATTGAATTTTAAGAGGCTGCATTAACTTTATTAGATATTGACGGGAAGATTAAAAACAAAATTTAAAAAATCGCATAATTTGTTCAATCTCAGTTGAGAGTTTTGGTAATTTTGCATTTACTTCAAGATTACTTACATTAGCGACAATATTAACCGATTTTCCTCAACTTAAAAAAAAAAATTTTTGTAAATTATATCAGGAAATTGATTATTTTATTAAAATTTAATTCAGCCATTTTTTTCGTAATTTCAGAGAATGCAACATATGCCCCTCCAAATCAATGATGTGATCAAAATATTTTCGCAACGAAAGATACCTTTCTCTTTTCAGATTCAAAGACAAAAAATGCTAAATAAAGATGCTGCTGCAAGAATTGGAAATTGTTGAATTTGAAAAAGTATGGAATTGCGAATTATTAAATGTTCAAGATATAAACTTGAAAGGTATGCAATTCGCAGCCTTTATTTGAGCGTTTCCTTTTACAGGATTTAGAATTGAAAATTCAGCAATCTTAAACATTCATAATTTTTATATCTGTTAAAAAATCTTTATTGGTTTAAAATGAAACTGCTTGGTTGAAAATGAATCTGTTGTTGCTGAGGATTGATGAACAATTTTGCTTGAAAATTCGTCATTTGTAGTTCAATTTGACTGTTTTTTATTTAAAAAATTAAAATATTATTCAGTTAAAGTACCTACTATAATATTACTCATTGAGAATATACATATTTTAAATTGAAAATTTGTTTCTGTTTAAAGTTGCAAATTAATTTTTTTCTTTGAAAAGGTACGTATTGCAGTTGACGATTCACCACAAAAAAAGTTAAACCACTTTTCCGTTTCTATACATTATTGGCTGTGTATAGATGTCCGGTGCCGGGCGCTATGTTGGTATCCGGTAGATTGCTCCGATTGGTTACACGGCAGTGGGCGGGGTCTGCCGGACAGCAGCATCATGTACGGCATTCGATTCAGTATATTTCTTATTTTCTTGAGATGTATAAGCGAGGCATAACCTCAAAGTGAAGTATATCATTTGGAAGGAGAGTATAAGTGTAACTTTTTTACACACTTGAATATGTAATTGTTTATTAAAAATGAGTTATTTGGTGGTTTCGATTTTATCTTTCGTACATTTACTTTATCATTCTTTTATTACTAAGAACATTTTTATATAATACTATTTGTGGGAACTATAGCCAGTTATTATTTTAGAATTGTATAAATTATTTGTTTTTGATGGGTTTAACTTGTTTAAAATCTTCTCTTTTATTGAAACTACCACGAATTGTATTTATTGTAGCGAATATTTCCAGGATCAAAATAAGCCGCGTCAATGATAAATATGAAACCTAAAATTATAATTGTTATCTACAACGAATGATTCGAATATTTTAATTCGCACATTAGGGTTCCATCATTTATTTTTTTATCATTCTGGAAAACTCTATCTTCGTCGCCTTGAATGCCCTCTTCTAGACATTTTTCCATTACATATTTAAAGTGTCAACAGTCTTAAATCGTTTCTCACAACAATTTCTTATCAACATTTAATCATACGCTTTCTTAAATTCAGATCAACTTTACTTGAATTCATACATAAATTTTTGCGTAATTTAATTTCATCTCTGAATTTACATACCACTGTAAAAACAAATTATTATTTCAGGGCTAGTTTCAGGTATTACAATAATACTCAGAAGAAAAAAGTCCCGAGTGGTTCTAAAATGATACCACTGGTGGGAAGCTAGATTCATTTGTTTTACATTGAGAATAATAGCCCGACTTTATTATATTCAAAAACAGGACACGAAAAAAATTATACCATTAAAAAGAGATCTCTGGTTTTACAGTGTTACAGAGTATTTATCAGTTTAAGATGTTACATTTCTATATGTTTAATAACATAGGAAATTGTGATGATAAACTTGTTAAGTGGTAGAATTCTATCTTTATTGAATAAACTTCAATTTGAAGTACTTTTTTAAAAACTAATTTAATATTCCTTTTCCCTGAATAAAATAAAAATTATTTGAAAAATATATAAAATATAACAATTACCAAGTCCAAAATTTACTTTTTATCTATAAATTTCATTAAACATGATTTAAAAGTAAATGTACAAGGAAAGATAAAATCGCAAACACCAAATATCTCATTTTCAATAAACAATTACATATTCAAGCGTGTAAAAAAGATACACTTATATTATTCTTCCAAATAATAAACTTCACTTTGAGGTTATGCCTCGTGCACGTCTTGAGAAAATAAGAAATACACGCAGCCGGGTACAGAACTGTTGTACGGCAGACCGCGCCCACTGCCGTGTAACCAATCAGAGCAATCTACCGGATATCAACCTAGCGCCCGGCACCGGACATCTATACACAGCCTACATTATTTCGTAATCGTACTCTAATAATTCTAAAGCCCATCTTGCTAATCTACCTGTTCCATTTTTTGGGTTATGAAGCCATTTCAAGGCAATGTGATCTGTAATAACTTTGATCGAATAACCCTCTAAAGACGGTCTAAATTTTCTTATTGCCCAGACTACTGCTAAAAACTTTTTTTCCGAAACAGAGTATTTACGTTCTGCGCCATTAAGACCTCTACTTGCAAATGCTATTACAAAATTTTCACCGTTTATGTTTTGTTTGTTAATGCGGCTCCTGAACCTGTATCACTAGCATCGGTTTCGAATTTAAATGGACTTCCAAAATCAGGGCAGGTTAAAATTGGTGCTGTTGTTAGTAAGTGTTTAATAGTCGTAAATGCTTGTTCTTATTTGTCAGTCCATTCCCACTTTACTGCCTTTTTCAATAGATTTTGCAAGGGTTCTATAACTTCTGCAAATTTCGGAATAAATTTTCTATACCACGATGCCATTCCTATTAATCTTTGTATTTGCTTTATCATTTTTGGTCTTGGAAAATTAAAAATTGCTTTCATCTTATCGCCATCTACCTTTAAAGCTTTTTCATATACTTTAAATCCTAAGTACTTTATTTCGGAACAACCAAATTCACATTTGTTTTGAAACTATAATTATATCATCAAGGTAACAAACTACATGCGGTTTTAATTCTGGTTTTATTCTTCTGTCCATCATGCACTGGAATGCATGATACATTCCATTGCCTGGGACTATAAATGCTGTTATTGATTTAGATTCCTCGTGCAACGGTATCTGATGATATTCTGAACGAAGATCTATTTTCGACATGTATTTTGCTGATTTTAACGTATGCAATATTTCAGACATTAGATGTATTGAGTATAAGTCTTTTTTTGTTATTTTATTAACTTCCTCATACATAAATTCTCTTATGCTTGGTGATACATAATAATATCTTTGTTTCATCGGTACATGTCCCTGGACATCTATTTTATGGCTAGTTAAATGTGTGGGTTTTAATTATGTTCCCTGATCTTTTACTTTTCTTTTTTCAAGTTTTCGAATTGCACTTGTTGTGCTTCGTTTAATTCTTTTATTCTTTCAGAAAGTTCCTCGCAAAATTCTAAATTTGTCTTTCTTTCTATTTTTACGCGTGTATACTAACAGCTGACTAATTGCATTTAATAATTGGCCCGCTTGGTTTCGATTTCTATAACCATTATAATTATTATTAAATCGTGGATTTCTTTTGAATCCTGGATTATTTTGATAATTATCATTATTTTTAAAGCTTGGATCAAAAATCTGTGATTTCCATTTGGAAATCTCGGTTGGAATTGTGGTTTGTTTTCTTGGTTTCGATACCTCGGTCTAAATTGTTTTTGTTGATTTTGATCATAATTTTGTTTTTCAACTTCGTATTGATTCTCGTTTTTAAATTGATTTTGATTCTCCTCATTTCCTGTATTTTTTAGGTTTTTAATATTTTTACTATCATCTTTATCCAAAATGCTTGGTTGTTGTCCTCTAATTTAAGACTTTGCCAATTCTGTTTACCATTCTCGACCCAATATTTCTAATTCCGAAAAATTTGAAAAAGCATTCCTGCCAATGTGAACTTTATATTCAATAATCTTATTTTCGGAAGTTTTTCTCAGTTTCCATTCTAGGCTTGGTCGCGGCATTAATTTTTCGAATAGTTGTTTGATTTCCGTTATAAAAGCGTGAATATCTTGTTCTTTTTTTTATTACAGAATTTTATTTTTTACTATTTCCGTATATTTTTCATTTATATATGATTCTTCAAAATTTTCAATAAATTGGTCCAAATTGTGCCAATTATCCCTATCAACGTGAAAGCAACTAAAAGCTTCTTCTTCAAAAGCGGCATCTAAATTTTCTAAAATATCCTACTCGTTAATTTTATAACCTTTTTTGAACCTAATCAAATTATTTAAAACATAAGTGGGACTATTTTCTGTATTGTTTTTATATTTTATGGGCCAGTTTGAAATTAGGGGAGAAGCGGATAATGCGGCGCGCATAACATGTCATTCTAAAATGTCAAATTTCAATTTCATCAGCAAATTTTCTTAAAGCAATTCACCAAAATCAATTTTTACTTCACAATTCCAATTTAAAATTCTTCCGAATAGTACACATGCATCTAATTTTTACTTTCAATCTTCATCATTTAAAGACTTCCGGTCTCGATTTTGAAAGGAATTAAGGAATTGGTGGGAATTTTGTTCGGGCGCCAAATTTGTGATGGATCTCGCAAATTAAGAGATGGGGTGGATTGTGGAAAATGTCAAGGACGGGTATATTCAATTATGGAAACGATTTAAATTAAAAGTGGTTTATTGCACTAACTTACAGGTCGTTTCACGAGTCCGTAATCTCCGAGCCCGAGCCGGGCGGCGAAGCCAAGATCGGGTGAAAGCTGTCGAGTGAACCCGGGCGGCGAAGCCAAGGTTCCGGAGCAGATGGTGGTTAGGCCACTGAGATAAGTTTGTGGTGTAGCGATGGAAGCGTTCTTCGGGATGGTTGAATGTCACCGGAGAATTCGCGGGGTTGGGCACTCAAGGTGACGAGGAACGTGGAACCAAACGAGCGAGACTGATCCTCGAGGACGGGGTTTTAGGTATTAGAACCAGGAAGTGGTTCTCTTCCCACCCCTGGTCCTCGGCCCGCAGGGCCGTTCGGTAGCGGGGTGTCTGTAACTTTATTACAACATCATCGCATAAGATTTCAAACATCGTATTACATTAATTTATAACATTCTCATCTCATTAGGCACTTGACCTACTGCTAGGCTGATGATGAAAAACCGGGTTCACCCGAAAATAAGTTTAAAAAAATTATGATAGTAGGATAACAGATAAGATAATAAGATAATAAGAGCCTAGGTGGACAGTCCCGTGCAGACTATTCCAAAAATCCAATGCTAACAGAACTGCCTTCGACATATTGGTCTTTGAACATCTTAAGCCTGTGAGAAAAATAAGCTTCTTCATTTTTTTATGATAATGTACGTGATTTGTGTGATTTGTAAAATGTACAATAATTGATTATTATTTATTAACTTTGATTAATTATAATTAATAATAAATAACAATAATGAATAATAATTAATTTTGATTAATTGATTACAATTTTAATTAAATTATATAATTATTATTGTTTGTTATTTTCAATAATAATAATAATGTTAACCATTAATATACCAGGTTTATCCGATTGCGCCTCTGCAAGCCCAAAAGGTTGCTTTGGCCTTATTTACTACCGCATCAACATGTAGTTTTCAGGTTAGTTTAGGGTCGAAAATGACTCCTTAATCATTTAGGCCAGCCCCCTGGCACTTTCATGGTCCTATAGGGACGACTTTCTTTAAGATATATGGCAAAAATGCAAATATTTATGTTTTTTTAAAATCTGAACCGCTTTTTCGTGTTTTTTTAATAAAAAAAGAAGTTACATGTTTTTGCCATATACTAGTATAAAATATATAACGAAAAAAGTGAAATAGATTAGGTTTCTAATTGATTAAATGTGTGAAAGCAATACGAAAATTTTTTCCAAGATAATACGTTTAATATAATAAATTTAAACAAAGTAATAACAAAAAATTGTTATTAATTAAATAATTAATAAATTTAGGAACTTTAGTGTCACGATTTTAAATTAAAATTAAAAGGTTTTTTGCGTCGTAAAAATTCATGTACCTAATTTAATATTAAGACATTTTATTTTAAAACAGTATAAAGTAACTTACCAAATTATTTTGCAATTATAAAAATGGCAATAATCAAGAGATGTGTATATGAGATTAATAAGAGGCAATTTTTTAATTAAAAAAGTATAATTCTTATGTATCTTCTATGTAATATAATATTTCAATAAATAAAATGAATGCAACAAGCATTTCAAAAAATTATAACTTTCTGTAAAACACAACAGTAATAATATGTAATTTTATGTACAAAAAAACGTTTATATTTTCTTTAGATTAGTTAAATTAGTTAAATTTTCAACAATTAAATTAGTTAAATTTTCAAAATGTATGCTGTAATTCTGTAATCTTATGTAGAATAAAACTTTGACATTTTCTTTAGCTTAAAGCTTTCTTTTTTTTTATCAGCTATTTGAATTTTTGCATACTGTCATCAAATATAAATAATTGCCAATATAAAATAGTATGCCAAGAGAATATGATGAATTATTGATACTCATATATAAATTATTTGAATTATTTTTATATATTTTTATATATATATATAAAAATAACCAGAATCACAGATCACTGCTAAACACATCACCATGTCTAATGTTTTTTCAATTAATTATATATCACTGATCATTTTCAGCAAAAAAAAAAAAAAACAAAAAAGGAACAAATAAACAACAAAAAAAAAAAAAAAAACTTCGAATGTTGACAATTTTGCCATGTATTTTCAAGAATGTCGGCCCTATAGATAATCAGTGCTACGCTCGGGCAATTTAAGTACTAACGCGCAGGGCAGTCAAATGTGTGCCCATTTTTAGCTTTTAGTGCCAGGGAGCTGATTTAGGCGAAACCATCAGTAATACTCTTGAAAGTTTTTATAATTATATATATATATATATATATATTCGGTTTCGATTCCTTTGGAATAGAACTGAAGGGCCTATGGCAAAGCCACCTAACGCATCCTCGGGTTGCGGATAGAGGGTCCCTGTACCAAGGGTTTCTGCTGAATATGGTTACAATAATTAATAAGCAGTCGCGGACAATTGTCCAGGGATGGTCCCGAAGGAATAACCCCTAAGCGGAGGCGTAACAACCGTGCCGAAAGCTGAATGGCACCTGGGTGAGGTGACTTAAACGGTGATTCTGGGATACAGGACGACCTCTCAGAGTATGCAGCCTTATCCTCGCATGCGGGGCTTTACAAGGATGGACGAACCCTTTCCCTAGCTGCTCGTGGGAACAACAATGACACCACCAAAACACCGAAAAGTTGTAAATGCGGTTCAAAACGAACCCACATTGAGTGGACGAATCAACTCAAGAATCAACTCGCAAGAATCCGACATCTGGACCATCGATTGCTCAGTTTATGGTGCTGCGAGAGCTTTGGCTGATTCAAATCGAAGGCTCAAACCTACAATGGATCAAAAGACCAAAAGACGCTTACATCAACTGAACAAGAAGATTGGATGGGCAAGATAGAATGCGTCCCGTGTTCAATGTGTGATTAACTACATAACATCTGGTAGACCGTTTACGGAAAGGGTTCGAGGAGAATACAGAAGAGGGAGAGATGGATCAGGGAGAATCAACAG
>CAKNWW010337948.1:0-10190 GCA_932074435.1 Andricus kollari | reverse complement strand
ATTAAAAAAATTGTTTTTAATCAATATAACTTACTTATTAAAAATATAGTAATTAAATATTTTGATGAAAAAACCATTTTTTAATCTTGAATGGATTTTTTAAATACTCTTTATATTCAAAATAATAATCACTTTAAAAAAAATGTCTCAAGTTTTTTTTTGAAAATGTGCATAGTAGTTTTTTCAAGTTATTACTCTTTTAATAAAAAGCTTGTTCTTGCATTGTTCTTTTGCATTGAGAAATATATATATTTGTAGTTGCTGATATTTAAAGGTAGAACAAAATTTCAAAAAAATATATTTAACATCCAAAAATTCTAATTGCAACAAAAACCCATTTCCTTGAATCAAAGACTCCTAATTTAATATAATTTTGTGAGATATTAAAAATTTTGTTGCCTTCTTTTTGATCATTTTTAATCACGTTAAATTCTTTTGAATTTATCTTAGATCCGTATTAATTTAATCAATTTTATTCAATTTTTTTAATTTTTTAAATAAATTTACTCCAACGTTGATGAATTTAATAAATTTTGATAATATTTTTGAATTGTTTTAAATTCAGAACGCTAGTTGTGATGAAATTTCAAATTTGCGTATTCTAAGTCTGATAATATTTTCAAACGTTTTATTTATTCATAAAATATAAAGCGTATTTATCAATAAAGAAGAAATAACTTTTGTGAGCAAAATAATTTTTTAGCCTTTAATTCGTTTTTTTTGTAAATCAAAACCATATGAAAAAAAAATTTTAAAGTATAATTATATTGTTTTCAGTTTTTCGATATATTTTCAAATTTTAAATCATTTTTGAAATTTTCTCAAAACTTATATATATTTTAAATGATCTGAAGTTTTCCAAAAGTTTTTTCAAAATCTTTCAAAACTAGAAAAATCGCCCTCAACCCTTCCAGATTATGTTTCGAAAATTTAAAAAATCATAAAAAATGTTTCGAAATCTTTTTAAAAACTCTATTCAAATTAATTTTTCGAACAAAAAAAAAACATTAAAAATTTCTCAAAGAATCTTAAAAAAGTTTAAATTATCTTAAAATCTTTCAAAAGTTATCGAAAAATAAGAACTTTTAACCAACTATGTGAATCTTTAGTCAAAAAGTTAAATTTTTAACATATGAGATGAATTTTGAACAGGAATAACGAATCTTCGAGCAAGAAGTGAATTTTTCAAAAAGTAGCTTAATTTTTAAACAAATAGTACATTTTTAACGAAATATAAATTAATTTTCAACGAAAAATATAATAGGTTGATATTTGAAATAAAGAAGATTTTAATTTTAAATCAAAAAGAGATGAATATTCATCAAAAACAGATCATATTTCAACCGAAAACATGTATTTTTACAACAAAAGAATGAAACTTCTACCAAAAGGGTCGAATTTTTAAACCAGAGAGACGAATTAGAAAAAAATTGAATTTTCAACCAAAACATTTTTTCAGTCGAAAAAAAAATTCAACAAAATTATATTTTCAGCTGGAAAATAATTTTTTATATCGACAAAGTAAAAATTTCGAATAACAATATATTTTTTATGTTTATTTGTTCTTAAGTTTCTATAAATATAATTTAAGATTTTTGAAAAAATTTAAAAGAAGAAATTAAAAAATATCAGGTAAATTTTCGGAAGTCTTTCAGAGTATAAGAAGATTTGTAATCACTTCAGGGAGAATATTTGTGTGTCAAATTTCATACAATTTAGTTCAGTAAACTAATTATATTACGGTAGTTTATCAAAATTTCACTTCGAGTAACGTAAAAGGAAATATTGTAATATTTCATGTTAAAATATAAATTATTAATGAAAAATTCATTATAATTTAATTCGCAGGCGTGTACATTTATAGTAAGTGAATGAAAACATTTTTCTCACCGTTAACTGAAAAATGAACGAAGCCGAGAAAATCGACAAAAACTGTTCGAATCTTTATTCGCATGCATCGCGGATTCTAATTCATTTTCTTAACTTTTTTATTGTTCTTGACTAATTTTCATATGATTTTTTTGTTGTTGGGATTTGAGAGAAAGCCGTTCACGACAAATAGATTATGAAAGAGTGGAATTCTTACAAAATAGTATTCAATTACGAAATTATAATTATTATGAAATATTACATATTATGAATATTAATATCAACAATTTAAAAAATTTTTAACTGTAAATTTTCAAAACTAAATACTCTTCAATTTTGCAAGCTTTTCAATTCAAAGTTCTACAATTCTTGAATTTAAAAAATTTGGAATGACAATTTATTCATTTTTCGAGAATTATATTTTAAAGGTGTGAAATTTGGAACATTTTTTAGTAATAGTCAATTTTGAAGATTTACAATTCAAATTCTTCCATTCTAACGATTCGCAGTTTGAATGTTTTCAATTTAAAAAGATTAGCAATTCAAAGTTCTACTATGTTCAAGATTACAAATTGAAATTTATTTAATTTTTAAGATTCATACTTTAAGCGTACTTAATTTTTTTTTTTTAATTCAGTTTTGCAGATTAACAATAGAAAATTCTTCAATTGTTAAGATTTTCAATTGAAGAAGCTTCAATATTTAATGTGCATTATCAAAATATTTTGAAAATAGTTTACTTTGAATTGTTAAATTTAAATTTATTTAATTTCCAAGATTCATATTTTAAAGGTTTAATAATTCTTGAATTTTAAATATTTTCAATTTAATACTCTCCAATTTTGAAGATTTACAATTTGATAACTCTTCAATTTTGAAAGATGTATAAATAACAATTTTTAAGTTGTGATGATTTTGAAGATGAAAAGTTAGGAGTTTTAAATTTGTAATCCTAAAAATTGATGAAATTTCACATGTAAATCATCAAAATTGCAGAATTTGTGATTGTAAAACATACCAATTTTATAATTTTTAATCGTGAATGTTTTAGATAAGAAATATTGAATTTTAAAGATCAATTAGTAAAGCTTTTATAATTTTCAAGAGTTACAATCAAAAAGTCTTGAATTTTAAAAATGTAGATTTGCTAATTATTTCATCATTTCAATTTTGAAAATTTAAAATTCAAGACTCCCCATTATTATTTTTTTTTTAAAACTTGTTCTCGGGTGAACCCGGTTTTTCATCATAGCCACGGAATAAGTCAAGTGACTGGTGAGATGAGGATGTTATAAGTTAATTTAATACGATGTCTGAAATCTACTGCGATGATTTTGTGGGTACAAAATTAGGAGCATGGTGTAGTTTGGAGTTCGTATTTTACCACTATTATCCTTACACAGCGGCCACGAGCGTTGGAGCTGAAAACAGCCGCTTCTGGATGCTTTCTTAGAGCTACCATCTTCCTGTTCCACAGGTTTTTACTCGCTTTCTTTCTGATGGTCTAGAAAATTTCTTAGAATGCCATAGGTGTTTAATAAAACCGCCTTCTGAGCTGCTGCCAGTACCCTACTGCCTCCTAAATGTTCAGGATGTTCAGTGCATCTTGCGTGCACATTACCTGTATCCGAAATAACAATAGGATGAATAAATGTATGTTTCACATTCCTCCATATTTTCCTTACTTCATGCATTAGTTCGCTATGCTTGTGGATCTTGGTTGTATAGGTTGCCTGCAAATTTCGGTTAAGTGGACAAGCAAGGTCGATGATGTAGACTCTTCCATCCTTTTTTTCTACCATCACGAAGTCGGGTATTTTGGCTCGGATGTAATGATCCGTCTGGATAGTAGCATCCCAATTTAAGATGTAATCTTCGTTTTCCAAAATGGCATTGGAATGTATCTATAGAAAGGCATCCATTCTGTTAAGAGTCCTAAGTTTAGGCCAAGTTGTTGATGTATAATGTCCGCCACAACATTATGTCTGTGCGTATATTCTCTTTAAACCATTACGGGACAACCATCAATAAGGTGCTCGATGGATTCGTTGGTATCTCCACATAATCGGCACTGGTCAACCACGTCTTGATGTAACACGTGTTTGCGATCATTTCTGGTGCTGACAACCGTGTCCTCAATCGCAATGACGAATCCTTCCGTTTCTGAATACAGGTCGCCCTTTCTCAGCCAAATATTGGATGCCTCACTATCCATTTAATATTGATCTAACGTTTTGGGGTGCTCGGCGTGGATGGATTTTTGTCTCCATTGTGTTTCTAATTCCTCTATGATATCTGCCCTGATATTCAAGGCCTCCTCTGAGGACAAATTCAAGGATGTGTAGTCAAGATCCGCTTTACTGATGGTGTTGTAAAGCGTAACATCTCGCTTGCTGCTAAAACAGTCTTACAACTGTATAACTTGTAACGTACACTGTTTCCTGATACTACAACGCCTCTAACCCCTCTATGCCGTGGTAGAACTACCCTTTCAATCGCCGAATTACTGTGGTGCATTCGGTGCTTCGTCATTTCTACGCGGATGATCCTTTTTAATCGTTCAAGGTCGGTGTTCGACCATTTGATGAGTCCAAAGGAGTACGTGAGGACAGGGATGACATAGGTGTTGATTGCCCTAATTTTGTTTGCCGAGTTAAGAGAACCCTTCAGAACCAAACTGAGTCTTGTAGCGTAGGCAGTCGTTCGGCTTTTCCTAACTATCGTATGCTAAATGCCCTTAGATTCGAGAATACCCAGGTATTTATTAGACTCGCCCTCAGCCATTACCTTAATGTCATTCTCGAAATCGTTCTCTATCTTTACGGTCCCTAATTCTCCTCTGGTTAAATGCACTGCTCTGCATTTATCTACTCAGAACTCCATATGGATATCATTGGAAAACTGCTTTGTGGCATCGATTACTTGCTGCAGTTCCTGTTCCGAACTAGCGTATAGCTTCAGGTCATCCATGTATAGAAGATGGGTCACTTGATGACCATTCTGGTTATCATGTATTCGGAACCCATGAGACATGCTATTTAGTGTTTTGCTCCATGGGTTAAACTCTAAACAGAATCACAGTGCACTAAAGGAGTTCCCTTGGAAGATACCCGTCGTAATGCATATTAATCTAGTTATCCTTGGTTGTCCATGATCAAAATACTTTATTCTTTTACCCCAAAGCATCATCGCACGACTTAGAAAGTTGATGATGCGTGAGCAGATTTTGTATATTTTTAGGACTTCAAGCAAATAGTCATGTCGTACGGAAGGAAACGCTTGCTTGTAGTCAATGTATGTCATGTGCAAGTTTTTTTGATGTTTACGAACTTGCATCGTAGCAACAGCGTGTATGGTGACTAGATCTTTACTGCCCCGCGAGTTTTTACAACATCCTTTTTGTTCTTCTGTTAGGATGTCATTCTCGTCAGAGTGAGAATATACCATACCTGCAATGATGGCTGTAACGCATTTATAAATTATTGCAAGAGAGGTTATCGGTCTAAATTTAGATGGATTTTGAGCGTCTGGTTTTTTAGGCAACATGTACGCAGTACCATTGATCATAAAGCCTGGTATCAGATCTGGGTGTTCGATGATCTTCTGAAAATACCTTGCCAACGCAGAATGCACACTTGTCAGGTACTTGTACCAGGAATCGTGCACCATGTCCGGACCTAGAGCTTTCCAGTTACTTGCCCCTTTCAAAACCGTTGCAACATCTGAAGCTGTGATGATATTCAGCTCCATTTTAGGGTGACTGCTTGCTCTTGCTTTCTCTAGTTGGAACCAAGCAGTGTCCAAATTGCTTCTGTTAGTTTTTCCCCAAACACCCGACCACTAGTTTGTCATATCTTCCAATTAAGATCTCGATGCCTTCCTTGGCAAGGACTGCATGTGTAGGCCAGTTCTGCGGCCCAACGTTCAAACGGTTGCCACAGCTGCACACTACACAAGAGTTTGCACCTCTAACGCAGTTAATGTTGCATTCAAATGCATAGGTAAAACCTTGCTCTTCAGGTGTCCTATTAGTGCACGCAGATCCTTTGTGATGCTCATCTTGGTAGAGAATGCCTTTGTGTTGGTTCTACATATCTGAACTCTAGTAAAGCATGACCAAAACTCTTTGCAAGGTGCTGTAGTTTTTCTGGGATTTCGCTGTTTGTATGAACGTTATTAATGACCAGATGTGGTTCTAGTAGATCCGGTACTTAATGTTCATCATCCCTAGCACCTATGCCTTCAGTTTCAATCAGGTCTTCGTTTTCCAAATCTTCCAAGGGGAGTTCATCAATAGGAAGCTGTTGTTCCACTTCCATTTTGATGGCAGCTATTTTAACAGCTGAAAGCAATCTGTTTACAGATATTGAGCGTTTTTGGTCTGCTAGATTCTGCTCATTTATTCTTGTGGCTAGCTCTGGGTACTTAAGTAAGAAGAGTCGATGATGCTCTCTCCTCACACTTTGCGCAATTTTCTCTGCCAAAAAATAAAGGCGCATAACATCTCTGTTCATATGGTATGTCGATTTTAATCGCCTACTTGTTTTCTGGACCTCTACTTCTGCCTCTGGTTGTATTAGGCCATCTACCTCTGGAGGATGTGGCGGTGCTGGATCATCAACAGGTTGAGGAAGAACATCAATTGCCGCTGCTTTCTTTAACAGATGTTCATTGCCGTCGTTTTTCCGTGACAAATCAACCTGTTGTTTAATCTCCATTGCTCGCTCTTCTGAGATGTGAAGATTAGTCCTGATGTACTTCACCTTAGCGATAAGATCTCTTAGTGCGACTTTCTTTATATGAGGATGCTTTGCAGCAAATTTCGTTCTAAAATTGTGATCGCTCTCCACATACGGACTCGAGTTTCCCCTGGACGTATGGCAAGACGGGCGATAGCTCAACACCATAGAAGTGCCTAAGATGGTAATATAACACTTTTAGACTGGTATTGTGTCTCTTTATGTATCCGTAGCGTGCATACTTTGAGCATCCACTGAGAACATGTCCAAGTGTTTCTGGCTTTTGCTTGCACGCTCGGCAGTTAGTATCGCCTACAGGTACTTTCAAATCCCTCAGTGTCCGAGCTCAATCCAGCAGACTTGAGAAACATGTTGGACAGACCCATCGAGGGCTGTTCTCTACGTACGATGACGTAGAATTGTCCATGAAGGGGCTTGTCATCATGTTCTATCTGCGGCACGGTATAGAAACACCGCAACATTGACGACTTCATGTTCATTATTAATAATATTATTATGATAAATAATTCTTTTATGTTTTTTAAACTGATCTTTAAAGCAGCTATAAAGGAAATCAAATTTTTGTTTTACCGACAATATGGATAAGAATGTTATAATTATTAATAAATTTTATGAATAACGAATAATATGAAATTATAGCGGAATCAATTCATGTTGATTTAATAAACGTACATAAATTCCGAATGTATTAAGTATCAGAAAAACTCGAAATTATTGACTAAAAATGAAAACATTTTAAACATATTTGGATTATAATCAAAGGGATTTTAACAAACGAATAAAATATTACAAAATACATTTTGTAACTGTTAAGTCTGAAACAAATTACTATGTTTTACATAAATTTAAATATGAAATAATACATGATAATTAGATGTTCACATAAATGGTTTAAACAATTTATTATTGTTTATAGCAATTTTTTCTTAGAATTGAGTTAGAAAACCGCGGTTTTTTCGAAAATTTTCCACTTTTTGTCTAATTTTCAATAAGAGTGAGGTAATTAATTAATCAATTAATAATTCATTCGTTCATTCATTCGATTAATTCATGTTAACAAACATAATTTAAAAATTTTTTTATTATCATAGTTAATAATATTCTCTTAGAATAATGCTAAGAAATTGTAGTTTTTTCAAAAATTTACACTTTTTGTTTAATTTCTAATTAATGTGAGGTTAATAATTCATTAGAGTTAACCAAAATAATTGTTTGAACAATTTATTTATTATCATTGTTCATTTTTTTGTTAAGGTGGGAGGACAAGGTCTGTAAATGAATTGTAACAGGTTTTTTTTTTAATTACAAGAAGATGTTTATTGCGAAGCGTGAAAGAAAAATATAAATCAAAAATATTGTAATATCACCCCCCCCCCCCCCCCCCCACCCCACCCTAGGAAAAACCTCAAACAATTAAAAAAAACCGCAACTTTCTAGCACTTATCTAAGAGAAGATAGTTGTGAACAATAATAAATTGTTTGAACAACTATTTTTGTTAACTTGCATTTATTATTACCTCACTAGGTAAAAACTAAACAAAAATTTAACAAAAAACAGAAAAATTTTTACCATTAAGCAGAGAGAATGAAGAATAATAATAAATTGTTTGAGCAATTATTTTTGTTACATTTAATTAATAATTACTTCACTCTAATTGAAAAGTGGACAAAAAGTTAAAATTTGCATTAAAAAACTGCAACTATCTAGTATTAACATAGAAGTAGATAGCTACATACCATACAAATTTGTTTAGGAATTTATTTTTGCTAATCTGAATTCAATTAATAAGTGGACAACCAGTTGAAAATTTAAGAAAAAATCGCAATTTCTACCATTATTCAAAAAAAAATATGATGAATAATAATAAATTGTTTAAACAATTATGTGATCATCTAATTAGCTGTATAAAATAGTATTTAATGGATTAGAAACAATCTGCATTTAAAAACGCGCAAAAAAATCATAGTTAGCTCTAAAAAATCGCAAACCCCATTTTTTACCATACGGGTTTTTTTGGGACCCTATAAAGCAGACTTATGAGCGTGATATTTAAAAAGTAATGTTTTATTCGTATTCTGTGGTTGATTGTAAAGGGAAATGTTAAGTTTCAACTCGATTCAGCTAAGATTGACGATTATGAATAAAATTTACAAACCCGTATTTTTTTCTTGTGAGAAATACGTGTTAAACTAAACATTATTTTTTTCGAAACAAAAAAGTTTTTATTTTTTCTTGGATTGTAACAAATTTTTAGGCGATATGCATAAGAATTCAAAACAAAATTCCAATGAATTTTTGTACCACCCTACTCTTACATTCATAACTCTATTGAAATAATGAGGTCATATTGTTTAAATTCTAAGTATGACGTAGCCTGCCTCAGTTTAAAAACATTGCCATCCGATTGCTTGAACAAAGCTAAGAATAACAAGAATTTTTTACAGTTTTAAAATCAATGGGCTTCAAATTAATTATACAGAGTCAGGATCTTCATGCTTACATTTTTCTAATTTTGCATAGAAAATTGCAATTATTTAGCAAATTTTGTAAAAAAATTAAAGATTTTCAAAATGGAAAAAATATAAAATAGAAGAATTTTATAAAATAACGCGAAGGTGTAATATTTTTTACTTTACTGAAACAATGAGTAGGCCCTATTCTGAAATTGTAAACATAACGCACAAAGTTAAGAAAAATAGGAATTTTCTGAAATTACGTAAAAAGCTTTTTATCTTGTACGAGAGTTCATAAAGAATAAACAATGCTATTAATGGCAGGTTTAGGTTTTGCAATAGTTTCAGGGAAAGTTATGACACTGGTTAATTGGCCTGGATGATTTTTTATTAACAAATAAAAAGTCTAGACGATTCCCTTTTACAAAAAGAAAGTTTTAAAGAACAATTCACGGAGAGAAGTTTTCATTCGATGGGAAGATTTCTTATTTGCTTTCAAGGGAGCTAACCTTGATATATTCAATGTACAAGTTTCAAATTTTTCTGATCAATAGATTCTGGGGATCGTGCAAATATATGTCCTGTATTTTAATTAAATTAAAAAGTAATTTAAATAAATATTTCATTGAAGAGCTAATAATCAGCTTTCAAGGTATCTAGACCTTTTGAATCAAGGAAATAATTTCGTTGAATGTACGATATAATTATTTCAATAAGGAAAATACAGCCAAAGAAGTAATTTCTTTGGATCAAAAAAATATATGAGTCTGGTTCAAATAAAAATTACTACTGTGAAAGAATATTTTCTTGATGCTGAGAAATAGTGTTCAAGTAAATTTATTCACTTGGTTCCAAAAATTTTGTTTAGGAGTGTATATTGATATTATTAAATTTATATTAGACTTAATATGCATTGCATATTAAAATAATAAAATTGATATTACATTCAATATACACACTTATATTAAATTTCATTTAAATATGTGCACAGTTAGTGATGGGCACTGCTCGGCCTGACTGTGGTAATACCTGACCTGACCGGTAATGTCCTGTCATGACGGTAAAAGTTGGTAAAACGCGGTCAGACCCAAATATCTCCACCAGGAA
>CAKNWW010337943.1:0-10286 GCA_932074435.1 Andricus kollari | reverse complement strand
AGTTTGGCCTCCTGAAAAGCCTCTAATAAATAATTAAACATCATGTAACACTCAGAAAGCTTTAGAATCTTTTAAAACACTTGAAAAATCAAGTTTTTTTTAATTGCTCATTCTCAGTGCATTGAACGCCTTAATAGTCAGAATAAGAATTTCTAATACTTCAATTATAGTACTTTTTATTCAGTATATGATGTAAAATATAAATGATACAAAAAATTAAAAATACCATTTTTCTGCAAACATCAAAAAGAAATATTCTATAAATAAAAGTCAAGTTCAATTTTAGTCACATTCAATGTTTCCTTATCGGGAGAATAGGTTATAAATATGCCTGAAATTTTAATCCAGTCATTATATTTTTCACAACTCTTGTTCAGGAGGTTCGAAAAATTCATAGTAGATTTAATTATTATAATCATTATTTACAGGCCGTGTCTAGGTTCACTAAATCCGGTGAGCCTAGGGAAACTGTGTAGTGCGGCTAGGTTCACCTAAATTTGGTCAGCGTTGACCAAACAGTTTCAATGTTTGTGTGTCTACACACTTTGTTATTTATAACAGTACTGCTTCTTGGAACATGTTGCGGTTTGAATTTAAGTAGTTCGCAGCCATTCAGTTGTAAAGAGGGTGAAATTGAGTATATTAGAAAGTAAAATTATTCCTAAGCAAATTATTATTAAACAAAAAAAAAATGCGGGGAATTTATGGCATTTCGGGCGAACAGTCTATAATGACGATTTCGACGGCATATGTTTGCGAGAAAACAAATCTAAAACTTTCAATCCGATCTCTCGCTTAGATTTTGAAATATAAAATTCGTTGTAACAATTCTTGATAAATTTTTAGAGTTAAAGTTTCAGAGGAAGTTAATGATATTTTATGCTTAGGATAAAAATTTTACTCTAAATTTTGTACAAATAAACCAGAACATATAATTAAAGACTTAGAATCTAATACTAATAAATTATCAGATAACTCACATGAGGAATTTCGATACAAGATTCTTCCTCTTGCTTCCAATTATCTAAAAAAGAACCTAAACAAATCAGCGATTCAGATAGAATCATTGCTAAAAAAATTAAATTTGCCAACTGTCTTATAAATAACAATAAAGATATCATTGATAACTAAATGAAATGATAACTAAAGCTGACAAGGTGAATGTCACATTTTTGACGGACAATGATAATTATAAGCAAAAAATGATAAATTTACTTAACGGTTCTAGTACATATATCAAATTAGACTCCGACACAACAACAACTTAAAAGAAATTGGAAAATAAAACATTCAATATGATTAATAAATGGAGGATTAAGAAGTATTGTAATCCTAATATAGTTAGAAAAGATCTCATCACAAATAATTTCAACCTAGCAAAAATTTGTGGTCTGCCAAAGGTACATGAACCAGATTGTCCACTGAGACCTGTAGTTTCTACTGTTAATACTTTTACAATTATAATGTAAAAAACTCATTACCTTTTGAAGAACACATTATAAATATCAAAATTCCTGATAACTAAATTATGGCATTTTTAGATGTTACATCATTATTCACGAATGTTCCTTCTGAATTGGTACTAAAAAGTATTGATGACAGATGGTGTTTTATTGGTCATCATACTAACATACCATTAGAAGAATTCAAAAAAGGAATTTCACATCTTTTAGATTCTACAATATTTAACTTTGATGATATATTATATAAACCATCTTTTGGAACTCCTATATGATTTTCTATTTCTGCCATATTATCTGAAATAGTTATGCAAGACTTGGAATCTTATGCTTTTTCAAAAATTAATTTTGAAATTGTAGCGTACACACGTTAAGTTGACGACTCGTTTTTAATTATACCAAGTGATAAACTCAATTATGTACTTTCAATTTTTAACTCTTATCATTCTAGACTGAAATTTACTTTTGAAAGCAAAAAAACATATTCAGGTAGATTTCTTAATTTTCTATCAGATCATCCTATACAACATAAGATTGGTTTACTTAAAAAATTAGTTGACATGGCTCTTCTATTACCTAATTCTATTTTTCATACAGATAATTTAAATATAGTTAGAAATACTTGTTTTATAATAATTATCCTAATATTTTTGTGGATAAACACATTAAAAAAAGGTTAAGAGAATTGGAATCTGGGGATAGACTTATTTTAGAAGCAGATAATAATAATGAGGTTAATTATGTCAAAAAAGAGATGATATCTATTACATTTTTAAAAACAATATAAAATAATATGACTAGACTTCTTAATAATTACAACATAAAACCTGTTTTTAGAACTGATCATAAACTTGATAAATATATTGAATTAAGAAAAGATAAACTCAATATTTTAGACCGTCGTGTTGTTATTTATAGTTATTTCTTCTTGTGGTATGACTTATGTTGACGAAATCAGTCGTCCACTTAGAGTAAGAATAAAAGAACACAAATATAATATTAGACTTGCAGAAAAATATCATAGAGCCATTAGTCAGCATGTAACTAATAAACATTCAGGTGATATTAATTTTATAAAATGGGATGATATTGAAGTTCTACACGAGGAACCTAATTATTATAAATTTTTTTTTTCTGAAATGGTTTTTACTAAAAAAGAAGGATACAAAAGCATGAATCTTATTTCGGATTTGAATACTTTGAACGAATCTTATATGGTGATTATTGATCAATTGTGCTAGTTTGTTTATGATCTAATTGTTTTTTACTACTGTGAATTACTTAATGATCTAATAATATTTTACAATTGTATTTTGAATTCTCATACGAACAAATTAAGTCCAATAATATTTATTATTTTAATTTTATTTGTATTCCTATTAGATTCTTAATATGAATGCTCCTTAATTTTTGAGACTGCGCACTCCGATTGATACAAAATTGTTAGTATTGGTATTACCACGATGGAGTTGTTGTGTTTGCTCTCATTATACTTACACAAAAGTAACAGGTTTTAATAACTAATTTTAACAAATTCCCACATGATGGGTTAAATATTTAATTTTATTCTTTGGACCTATACTCGAAAAATTAAATACATTTACTCATTACTATTTTTTATTACAGGCTTATTCTTTATAACTATACTTAAAATTATGACTCAACAATCTTTTTCATTCAAGAATTTATTTGTTTTTTAACTCAGTTTTAACCATTTTAACATGATTTTAATGATGAGCACATTTTTAATTTTCTAGAGCTTCTATTGTCTTGTCAAAATAATTTATTTATTATTATCACAATTTATTTATATTTATATTTTAGATAAATTTCAATCTGATGAGCAAACTGGTACATTATTAGAAACGTCATACGTTTTAATTCCGTTATGAACTTGACACAATAAATTATACTATTTTTGTCTGGAAGCAGTCGTTTTGACTTTTATTACCACTTTCATCTATTATATTCCCAGCCGTTGAACATAAGAAGGATTTAACATCACCTACTTTCTTCAATATTTCTGATAAATCTATTGTATCATCTTCCCCTTTCCAATTAGCTCTTAAATTACCAAAAAATGAAAAAATGCAAAAACAAAAAATTTGTTCCATTTTTTTTTTAAATTCAGTAATTTTAATGCATAAAAATCTATATCTCGAAAATAATTCAAAATTTATATTTGAAAGTTTCAGATTCGTGTTTTCAGCGAAATATTCTCTATAGTTTATGACTTCGTTTAATATACTTTTCTCAAAATAGGTTTGTCAATATTTATAGAAAAAATTTGTGTTGTTTCAACAAAAATTTGGTTAAATCATACAAATAAATCCACTGCTATATGGTCAATGAAACTTTTAGTTGTTTTAACCAAATCTTTTGGTTGATGAAATATTTGGTAGATGCAGTCACAAATTTAGTTTGAATCAATTAACTATTTTTTTTATTCTACCAGAATTTTTTGGATTCAATCAAATTTAAATGTTTATTCAAGAAAAAAGTTTTTGTGATTTAAATAAACGTTTTTTCTCAGTGTATCACTTGGCATCGATTCACTCCACGCTGATGATAAACATATCACTGAAGCCCATCAATGGGGTCAATTTTTTCACGTTAGTTTATTTATCTTAACACATATATGACTTATCATTTGAACTGAGAAATTCATACAAAAGGATTGCACATTTACATGCATCAAATTTATATTAAGTAATTTTTTAGTTAGTTTATAATGCCAAATAAGAACAATTACAAATGTAAAAAATAAAATGTATCTGAAATTTGAATTTTACTGATCTTTAACCTATAAAAGGGATTTTTAACAAAGTAGTTAAACTCGCAACCAACTAGTTATATTTTCAACAACGGAGATGAATTTTTAATTGGGGATATTAATTTTTTATCAAGAAGACGAATTTTCAACAAAATAGTGTAATTTTCAATTGAATAGCCGAATATTCAACCGATATTTCCACTAAAAAAAAAAAACTTTAATTTTAAATAAAAAAAAAAGAAAGAACTTTATACCAGAGAAGATAAATTTTCAAACAAATATTTTAATATTCAAACAATAAAATGAAGTCCTAACAAAGCAGTTTAACCTTAAACCAAAAGTCATGAATTTTCATCGAGAAATTTAATAGTTTAATTTTCAGCTAAAAACGATTAATAGTTAAGTAATTAAATTTTCAGCTGAGAAAATTAGTTTCCTACAAAAAAAGAAGAATTTTCAGTAAAATAGTTACATTTTTAACTGATGAATTGAATTTTCAACAATGTAATTCAAATTTAAACCGATTAACTTTTTAACATAACAGCTTACATAACTTTAAAAGCCACCAACTAATTATTTTATTTGGAATGTTTTGACCTCGGTTTTTGAATTTTAATGTTGAACATTAAAATTAGAAATTTTTCTATCCTGAAAGAATTTCAGTTAAAAATTAATTCCACATTTAGAAACGATTTCATTTGAATTTGTAAAATTTCAAAGTTGTTTTATTTAAATTATTCTCGTTTGATAACAATTAAATTTCATGACATTCAACTTAAATTTGATCTTCAGTTTAAAAGTGTTCAAATTGCTGGTTGAAATAAATGGGGTAATACTCAACTATTTATAATTTCAATAGTTAAAATTTTCTAGCATTTAAATTTCTATAACATTACGTGACAAATTTCATATAATTTTTCAATTTTAAAGAAATAAGTTTGGCTTTTTAAATTTCAAATATATAGAAATAAAAAGTATCCCATTTTCAGAGTTGCCGCAAAACTTTATTTTCAAAATTCCCTGACTTTTCCCTGATCAATTTTTAATTTTCACTAGTACCATTTTTAACATATTTTGAATCTTTTATAAATTTAATGAGCCAATATCAGATTAAAATAAAGAAATTCATATATTTATTTCAAGCAAAAAATATGACTTTTCTACCATAGAAGATGCATTTTCAATCCAAAGGACGAATTTTCAACAAAACAGTTGAATTTTCGACCAAAAAAGATTAAAGTTCAATAAAATCGTTTATTTTTCAACAAAATAATTCAATTTTTAAGAAAACAGTTTAACTTTAACCAAACTGTTGAATTTCCATCGCGAAGACTTTAACGTTCAACAATAAGATTAACACTCAGCGAAAAATGTAATAGTTGATATTTCAACCGAGAAAAACGAATTTTCAACAAAATTGTTCAATTTCCAACCAAAAAGTTAAATTTTTAACACAATAATTAAATTTACAACACAATAGTAACATTTTTAAGCAAATAAATGAATTCTGAACAAAAAATGTATTAGTTGATATGTTAGCTAAAATAGATGAAGTTTCTGCCAAAAGAGATAAATTTTAAAACCAAAACCACACATTTTTAACAAATAAAGACTTTTTAGCAAAAAAAGTTTAATTTCAACCAAAAATTTGTATTTTTGACCAAAAAAGAGGTAGTTTCAAAACAAGAAAAATAGTTTTTTACTAAAAAAAAAAAAAGAATTTTCAACTAACAAGGATCAACTATCAAGCAAAAATAAAAATTCATTTGTAGCTGAAAACATTAATTTCAAACTAATGAAAACGAATGTTCACCCGAATAGAAGAACTTTACAAAAACAAAAAATACATTTTTAACATATTTGTTCAACTTTGACCCAAGTATGCTTGTATCGGGAAAAGACATATTTTTATGTTTATTTATTTATAAACTGAAAATTTGGTCCGGAAATGGGCTTATTTTGATTTTATATACATATCAAAAAATCATCTAGTTTAGTCGAGAAAGGATTTTTTACATTTAATTAGATATAAATTCAAGGTTTGATTCGGGAAACGCATATTTTATGTTTATTTATTAACAAATTCAGGAGTTGGATCGGGAAAAAGCTAATTTGGTGATTAATTATAAATCTCTAGTCAGATCGCAAAATAGTTTATTTCGGGGTTGAATTGGACATCTGGAAATCTGGATACATCCAGACGTGGGTCGGTCTGATGAAGAAATCGAAATATATTAAAAATTAATTTCTAAGTGGATAGACTAGCCATTTAAATAATATTCTTGTCTTCCGGGACATCATTTAACAAATTTCCGGTCCCAAACTAAGATTGAATTGAAATTATAACTCTTATAAATTTCAAATACAGGAGTAAAACCAGAAGCGAAAACCAATTAATTATTCACAAACATTAACTTTGTTGTAATTCTAGTTACATTTTACATCATCGAATAATAGTCAGACATTTGACCATCTTTAAAATCATAAAAAATTAAGGGCGGACAGAAGAGTAGTATAATAAAAAGTGGTTGTTTCAGGGTTTATTAATTAAACTTTTTATCATTTGGAAAGGTTTATTCTGCATAAAATCAATTTTTCATAATAGGTCAAATTGTTTACAATATAAGAAGATTAGGTGAAAGTTTAAACATAAAACATTAATTGAATTTTCAATAAATATAGATTTCTTCTAAATGTCAGAAAGGCCAGTAGTTCCTGTTACCCAATCATGGAAGGTTGAAACTTTCATGTAGACACCAGGAGAATCAGCTCTGGCACATCCATTACCGCCCATAACGACTCCTATCAGTTTTCCATCCAGAACTGCTGGACCACCAGAGTCACCGAAACAACTATCAATTCCTCCAGATTTTACGTATCCAGCACAAAATGATCGATCAGATGGAGGATCATATGAATACAGTTTTTTGCACTCATTTTGGTCTACTATAGGCACAAAAGCAGTTCTAAGGACTTTCGAAGCCTCTCCATTTTCCTAAAAAAAAGTATCCCTAACTTTAAACACTATTTCCTTGCGAAAAATTAGATGAGCTTGATATTTTTTCATAATAGATTCTATTATCGACATTTACCCACATAAGCAACCTTTGAATGGTTAAATATTGAATCAAGAAAAAAAAGTTGATTGAATTAGGTACTTTTTTATTTTCGTACATTTTGATTTAATCAAGGTGGCCGCAAAATTTCATTTTAAAAAATCCATGACTTTTCGCTGACGATGAATATTCTAACACTAGTATTTAATCTTGTAATATTTTAATCATAGATTTTTTTAAGATAATAAAAATCTTCCAGACAAAATTTTAAAATGTCACAAAAGATTACTTTTCTATCACAGAAATGAATTTTTAATCCAAAAGGACTAATGCTCAGTAAATCAGTTGCATTTTCGACCAAAAAAGATGACTTTTAAGCAAAATAGTTCAATTTTCAACAAAATAATTAAATTTTTAACCAAATTGTTAATTGCTCTACATAAATATATGAATTTGTAACCAAATGGTCGAATTTTCTTACAAAAAATATTAAACTGAAACCAAAAACAATTGCAGCTTCAACCAAATAATTGAATTTGTTAGAAGACAAGTTGAATTTTCAGTAAAGTTCTGCCTAAAACGAAACAGTTAAACTTTAAAGAAAGAGAGTAGAATTTTCAACAAAATGGTTGAAGTTTTAACCAAAACCAGTTGTGTTTTCAGCAAAATAATTAAATTTGTAAACAAGAAGTTGAATTTTTAACTAATAAAAAATCAAATCTTAGCAAAAAAAACACTAATTTTTAACGAAATAGTCCAATTTTCAACCAAAGAGGTAAATTTTCAAAAACTAAAGATTTTTCAGTCAAGAAAGAAAAAAAAAGTTAAGCGAAATTGATTAGTTTTGAAGCCAAAAGACGAATTTTTTATAAAACAGATAAATTATCAAACTAAAAATATGAATTTTCAACAGAAAAGTTCATTTGTAACCAAATAAATTCATTTTTAAAGAAAAAATGAAAAATTTTAAACCAAAGAGATTAGTCCTGTAGTAAAAAGACGAATTTTCACTAAAAATGAAACAATTTACAAGCAAAAATGGAAAAGTTACATTTTCAGTTAAAAAATTATTTTGAACCAAAAAAAACTTTTCAACTAAAATGATAAATCTTTAACCAAAAGAGACGAATTTGTGACAAAATATTTCTAAAAATTTTCAACACCAAAATATGAATTGTTAACAAAAATGTAATGTTCTACTGAAGTAGTTGACTCATTTTTTTCTTTTTCCCTGACCAATATTCCAAGAGAAGAATGGTAAAGAATGTAACGTTTTTATTGTAAAATCTTTTATAAAAAGAATAAAATAGTTCAAAATTAAAATTATAAATTGATAATTTGTGATCCTTGGCAGTTGTTTAAATAAATAATAGAAATTATCTTATATAATAGAAATTTCCTTAACTTTTGCCAAATTTTCCAAAATCGCTGACCTTTCTACGATTTCCCGGGTTTCCCTGAAGTACGGCCACCTTGATTTAATGCTATTATTTTCATTGCTTAAAAATTTCGAAATTTTACAGGAAAAATTGTTTTTAGCACATACGCGAACCAATCTCAGGTTCTTACGTCGGTAAATTGTGGTAATGTACTCTATCATTAAAAGCGCCCGAAATTATCTACTGAAGAATACTCTTATTGTACTAACGTAATTTATATCATGATACTATGAATTTTATCATGCTTCTTAATGATTATAAAAAATGAGACATCATAAGAGAAATATTTTTTTAAAATGAACATACATTCGTTGAACCAAACCCTGAAACCTGCATTTTTCTCCCAACTTCCAAATCTTCGTCAGGTTTTGCTAACGGTATAGGTTTCTGCTCATCTTTAAAATTGATTGGTTTTTCTACCTGAAATTGATTTCATATCATGAAGAACTTGCTTCAAAATATATTTTAAAATAAATGAAAAAATAGGCCTCTAATTTTTTATACCTTTAGTAAAGCAAAATCATCATCGTACCCCGTGTCGTTTTTACTAGAACTCTTTTGGCTAGGTGGATATCTTATTAATTTGTCAACTTTGTGTTCCTCTCCACCAGAATTTTTATCAGAAGTTCCTGTTCGTACCATATATCCATTTTCAAAGCTATAAAGAAAAATATAAAATATATAAAGGAATTTAAATTGATTATAACTATTTATAATATAACTTCATCTACTTGTTATTTAAACTTTTGTTTATTAGTATTAATACGTTATATGCTATTTCCAAACAGAATTATTTTGTAATTTGGAAATAATGTCTGTTGTCTAAGCTATTTACTACAAAAAATTGATAATTTAACAAATTTTATAAACGAAAGTTGTAAATTCGAAAAATGATCGCGCAATAAAAATAATTAATTTACTGACTCTTCAAGGCAATGTTTAGCAGTTATGAGCCAGTACTGGTCTATTATAGATGCCCCACATATGTAGTTTCCATCATGTGA
Organism: Andricus kollari; assembly: GCA_932074435.1. Taxonomy (NCBI): domain Eukaryota; kingdom Metazoa; phylum Arthropoda; class Insecta; order Hymenoptera; family Cynipidae; genus Andricus; species Andricus kollari. The sequence goes on along the minus strand of CAKNWW010337943.1, from coordinate 554 downwards.
AATCGTCGCCTGTAAATGGATAGCATGAATAATTTGCAAAATTCGATTAGAACTCACATTGCTCTTTCTACATTGTCTAAATTACTGAAACAATTGTTTGAAGGGTTTTAAGTAACAGATACAAATTTTAATTATAATGTAATCAATCATCAATAGTGGGTATTATTAAATGTTTTAATGGAATATATTCTAAATTTTGAACTAATAATTGTAACGGTAAATGCTAAATGAGAAATAATTATATAGAATAGTATAATCAATACCCAGGGTTCCTACAAAGTCCTAATTTAAAAATTCCCTGACTTTTCTCTGACTCATTTTTCATTTATCCTGACTGCGTAAAACAATCTTACACCTAGAAGATCAATATCTTATTGGAAAATATTTTTTTCTGAATTAATATTAAATACTTTTAGGGGCAACCGTCGTACAGAATTTTATAAATTTCAACGTCAGTTTAATGGAAATTCCAGATTTCCAAAAGAAGAATTTTCAACAAACAACTTAATTTTCAACCAAGAAAGATGATTTTTCAATACAAAAGATATTTTAGA
>CAKNWW010337938.1:0-21831 GCA_932074435.1 Andricus kollari | reverse complement strand
TTTTTCTTCGAAGCTAGGTAATTTAATTTCTTACAAAGGAATATGTTCAATTCACACTTAGCATATTACCTCTGAGATGCAAGTTAATAGACAATAAATCATGATAATCTCTTTGATGAAACGACTTAAACTGTTTTTAGACCCAATGGAAGTTTGGTCGACGAGAGTAGGTCGACACAAGAACGTCAAAATGAGTGTGAAAAAGATGCTATCTCAACATTGAAGTTACAGCGTCTAGTGAATACAGTTCAGCTTTGCATGAACGAAGTAGATCATGTAGAATATGATGAAAATCCTAAATTTATGACCAGACTGCTGAAAGAACTTTGCAAGCTCTATAGTCAAGGTACTCAAAATAATGAATTACAGTATTATATCTAATACATAAAAATTTTTTTAATCTGGAAAGATCCTAAATAATAAATTTATTTTTAGGTGGACGTAGAATTCCTGATGTTCCTTGCATTAAAATTACAAAGAAACAGCACCACGTTAGCAGAAGGACGTTTATAGAAATTGATACTATTCTTCTTCCACTGATTTATAACACCGAGGAGTGCAGGTGTGCTATTTTATATCATTCCCTACATTTTTAAAACGTTAACACCCGAAATTCAGAATCATGACTGACTTTATATATTCTTTTGTCTAGTGAAGTGCGAAAATTCTTTGACTGCCTGGAGGAAGGAGTGGCAAATAATGAAACTGCCATAATAAATCAAATTGAAGCTGCAAGCAATATATTATTTTATTCTCTATATGGCTGCAGCGATCCACAGCCTTTTGTTGAAGCATTCAGCCTCAACAATGTACCGACAAATATACAATTTCTCTCCAGAAATAAAAGAACGGTGCAATTCCCTTTAAGTAAATCAGGTTTAAGACAAATCTGTGAGCAGAAAGGAGCTTCTATGTTGAAGAAATTTGATATTGCTGTGGAAGAGTTCACAACAGTTTTTAAAAAGAAGCAACATTCAATGGCTTCATCAGCAGATTTACAAAATGAAACTTGTTCTGATGACACAGACATGAGAAAATCTTTTGATAAACTGTATGACGCTGTGAAGGATTGCCTAGTGGGGGAAGATCTCTTATATGGCGAAGAGCAACAAAGAAAGTTTACTGAAAGCTTTAAAGTCATGTGTTATGTCGTGGATAGTAGTAAGTATAGTCCATCTATCTATTTATTCTTTAATATTTATTAGTCTCCCTCTCCAATTCACTGTATCACTATTCTTTACCATTCAGGATATTTAAAGGGTGGAAAGGCATATTGCACAATCAATACCAAAAATGTTTGATTGAAAAGAAACTTCCAGTTATTAGAAAATATTGTCTGAATGTGACCATGTCGGATTGACACTTTTTTTACCCTAACCGAATCGAATTGAGACAGTGATAAAAAATTAAATACTCAATTTAAAAAGTTACTGAATCTAGGAGAAAAAATCATATCCCTGAGAACTTTCATTTTCTTCTTTCGAAGTCCTAATTTGGTAGTAGACTTGGTCGATTCGAGGCCTTTGAAATAGGACATGTAAAAAGTTAATTTTATTAGTAAAGTGAAGAAACTGTTTTTGGTGATTTTATAATAAATGGAAATACTTACCACTTTTCAAGATTGTTATTTGGTCCACGCATTGTCATAGTCGTACGCGACTTCCACAATTACAAAGTTCTCCATTCTTAATCATAATCATGAAAGGATTATCCATTCCAGCTTCTCAAATCAACTGGACAACATCTCAAAGAGTGGATAGCTTAGCTGTCCTTTTACACTTCTCTATTATTCGAAATTCCCTGCCACAAGATATGTACGTGTGGCCTTTGAGAAGGAACTTGTGAGTGATGACATGGAAATATCCTTTAGAGATGGACGCCATGTACGTCGTTAGAAGAAATCGGTTTTTATTCTGTCCTCTACAATTTTCACTGCAAAGGATTAGCGTTCGAACGAATCTGAGTCGTAATTCCTCAGTGAAGTAATCGTACAAGGTCACGATTTCCGTGGATCCTCGTCCTAGAAGTCCTTAACCCATGAACGCATTGTTCCCTCATTCTTTCGCTCCTTGTTGATCATATTTAAACATTTTTGACTCTTTTTAACTTCCATGTGGTGTTCCAGCAAAGACTAGGTGGCAGCTGCTTTGGTTTGAGGATCAATCACATTATTTTGACTCATTTTGAGCTCATCACAGGTTCCACAAGTGCCAGTCCTCGGCCGCTTAAAGGACAGTTAGAAGAGTTTCGTTAAAGCATTGTGCTAAGACCCATGAGAGACAGGAGGATCCTCCTCTGTTGCTGGATTCCAGTGAATACTTCTAAAATGTCGAAACATCTTGTACATGTTCAGGTCTTCGGAGAGATATTTCACATCTGGGCTGTCATCCTGATTGTAGTGCCCACTTTTTTCCAGAAATTGAGAAATATATTCAGTCATTTTACAAATCTATTTCACCCTCCTTTCGATTTGTCAAGGACCACTATGATTTTTCGACAAATCGAAAAGTCTTTTGAGATTTTCTGGCAAAAATTTTGCAATCTTTTCTTTGAAATTTAAAGGATTTAACACAGAGATTTTTTAAAATACTATTCACTCTGATCCCCTTGATTTGGGAACCCTGTACGCAAAGGATCTTTGGCATGTGCATAAACAGGCTTCTGTTTCATCAGCCTTCCTAAATCCTGTCCTTATTTTAACAGGTGCACAGGAAACACGCCCTTTAAGAAAGCTCTTTTGCTTCTCGTAATTCGCCATGCCATAAAATTGGTCGAACGGGATCTCAATGTCATCAGTATCAATTTGTCGGCAATCGAAGTAACATTTATAGGTTAACTAGGTAAAAAGAAAGTCTTAAGCTAGTGAATTTACCCAGGAAGTTGTCAAATCCTCACGCATAATGTCCAAGGTACCGTTTGTATTTTCACAAGATTTTGTAAATTTATCTCTTTCAACGTAGGTCCCATTATTATTTACGATAATAGAGGTACATTTACAATGGTAGTCGACAGAAAAAATGTTTACAGTATAGTACTTTGAAATTTGAGTTTGAAAACAAAAACAGGGCCTACAATATTTCCTTCGAAAATTTGTTCTTTTCTGGACACTACATTCCCCTTGCTCGCCACACAAGATTCCCTCTCAGGACCTTCTTTTGCACCACAAAGTTTCTGCATCTTTAAAAAACTTAAAAAATCTTAAACTGACCTGAAGTGAAGTGCACAATTTCACTTTCCTCCTTTTTCCAAATCAACTTTTAACTGCTACCATAAAAAATGCGATTTCGAAGAAATGCGTTCAATACGATGTGTATTTGAATTTTTGAGAATTTTTTAAGAAAAAACCCTTCCTTCCGAAAATTGTCAATTACCTCCCTTTGCTTTTCAACGCTTACATTAAAATCGACCCCTCTCATCATCTTCACTAGTAAATTTGTCGCAAATAAATAAAAAATTAAGCTCTCGCCTATTTCTATTGGTTACAAAATCATAACAGGTCTCTTATGTTCCGTTTTCGTTTGTGAACAGAAATAATAAATAAAAAGTTAGTTAATATTTTTTAATAATTTAAAATTGTACGGAAATTTGCAAGAAACGTGTTTGTTGAATTGAGTTAAATGGAAACAATTGGATGTGTGGAACCTTAAATTTCTTCAGCTTGAATCGAAGAAACATACCATTAATTCTCTTTCATGAAAATCATTTTGCATTAAGGTTCAAGCATTTTAATTTGAAACCGCAAAATAATTCAAAAATTTAAAAATCATGAAAAAAATGTTTCTTCATGAAAAAAAATAATAGCACGTCTCCTTGATTCAAGCTGTTTAAATTTCAGGTTAAAAAATTTAAGTTTTGCCAAAAAAGTTTGCATTGAACTCAACTTAACCCTTTTTTTTCCTGTGTCCAAACAATTAGATTAATCTTAGCATTTTCACTTCTCCCCTCTTAAACTGCTCATTAACTGCATAACCATAAAATCTGTGAACAATACAAAAATTTGATAAAAAAGTTTGCTTGTTGTATTATCAAAACATCTTGTCACCCCCTGTTCTAGCTATACCTCTCCTAACAGCTCTACTTTATTTCAGTTTCTACATTCTTCCTCATTTATCATATTATAATAATTAATTACAATACTCTTCACCATGTTTGTTTCGCAGTAATAATTTTGTTTTTTCTTACTCGTTTAGAATTTTTTTACTCTATTACAAAGTGATAGTTGATAACATATTGAAGTTTCAATAATAATAACTTAAAATTGGTGCAGCTAATCAATTTTAAAACAATAAATATGTAAATATAGATGGTAAATTTATATTGTAGAATAATTCTATATAATAATGGTCTCCTTATACGGATCCAAATGTCATTTAACGCGTCCAGGGAATTTTTAAAAATAATAATTTAATTCAAAAAAAGAGATCATTCTAAAAAGTATAACCTGATATAGAAAGACAAGATTCAAAAATGCGACATTTTAAATCAATAATATATTACATCACAAGTAGGGTTAGGCACGTATTATTATGATATTTTATTCCAAACCACAATGTTATCAGCCTGTAGAGCCCCCAGAAAAGTGAGCCTTAGATAGCAATTTACCGAAATAATGCGAGAACTTCCTATGAAGTGAACGTTTTTTGATAATGATGATGATCACTGTGCGAAAATTCTTCTGTTTTGTTTTGGTTTCTCCATTTGTCAAATTCCTCGAAGGCCAGCTCATATTTATCTTTAGATTTTTCGGGTAGTCAATCTTGTTTTGCTACTTTGACTTCTTCATTTATGTTGAGGGGTGGCATTTTGGTTGTTTTTCCCATGATTTTAAGTGTACGAAGTTTTACAATTATAACACTTTCCGACGTAATTGCGATGATTGAAGGTTTCACGGTTTCTACTGTCGTAGATGAAAACACACGATTGATGTGGGAGTCAGTGACCATTTGCGGAACTAATAAGCCGTCACTGCGGCGGCGTGTCGAACTAATAAACTGTCAGTAGCTGATACTGTTCCGTAAAGGGCTATCTAACGCTCACTTTTCTAGGGGCGTTATAGACTTATAACATGGTGGTTTCGAATAAAAGTCTTTATATGTACTTACATAATTTTTAACTCAATGATAATGTGTTCAATTAATTATCTTTGATATTGAATAATTTCGAATTCTGCGGTTGTGTGAATCCTTCCAGATTTAACATTGGATTTAATTTCAAGTTTCCAGACTTTCATTTTCAAAAAACATATAAATAGGAGCGTTCCAAATTGAATAATATCAAACATAAATATTAAAAATTGTGGCATAATTTCATTTTGCAATCTTTCAATTGTAAAATTTTTAATTGAAATTCTAGATCGCAATTCTTAATTCTAAAGCGTTGAAACTTGATTAACTTCAGTCAAATAAGTTTAAATTTCTGCGTCCAAAAGTGATGTGTTTAAAATGTAAGTAGTTCAAAGTTATAATAAATAGATCGATTGATATACAGAAATATGTATTTGTGTATTATCATTAAGAGTGTTTACTTACCAAAGAGTTTAAACGCACTATTGTTGATTCAGATATGAATGTTTTATCTTTATAAATTATGCACCAACTTTTAAGAAAGCTGATACTAAAATAAAATCGATATCAAACCTTTATTTCACATGATATTCTGAGCTCAATCTTCTGTAATGATTTGTTTGCCATATCCCATTTTTGCAAAAAGAGTTTTTGTACATTAAACAAATCTAAATTTGAAATATTTTCCAGCTCTCTATATCAGCTCTCATGACAAAGAATGCTTCACTGACTTTGGAAAAATGTTAAAAATGGCAATATGTGACCAGAATTCGTCTAGTGTACCTTTGACATTCGATCTTGTCCCTGAAGTATGCAAGTTAGTAAACAAAAATATACAAATTTAAAAAGATTTTCTTTAAGCTGAAATACTTTGTGTGAGCATCCGCATGAAAAGGGCCCTTATAGCCTGTTGTAGTTTAGGAGATATTCGCACTGAATCTGTTGGCACTATACTCATATTCCGACAGCAATCGGAAGTGGTTATATTTCATGTTTGAAAAAAGTATAAAATGTGCGCTTATTCCCGTTTAGAAATCGGCCCAGTTCAGCCCAATTTATAATCAAGCGCCAATTTGAGCCTATCTGGGCGGCCCAGTTAGAAAAAGTTAAATCAATTAACAAATAAATTTAATCATATGAGAAACTTAACGCACCCACATAAATATAGACATTTTCCTAATTATTTTAAATTTCTAATTACTAAAATTTATGTTATTAAAGCCAATCAATGTTTAGTTATGTGTTTGGGCTTATATCGTGCTCACCCATCAGTAAGATAGAGAGACAAAATGTCTGCTGTGTTATGGATCGGGATAAATACGATAAAACAGCCCTGCGAATGATGAATTGCGTCTACGTGTTAAATAGTATCGAGCGATTGAAGCACAAGTTAATGAAAAATTTAAAGGAAATTCGAGTGCTGATGACGCAGGTGAGTTTCTTTAAATCGAAAAACTAATAAAAATAATGTGTAGAATATAAGTATGGAAGTTTAATCTTTATTATATACACTACATCGAGGCAAAAATTTAATTCCGAAAAATACTTAATTATAGTGATGAACGTGAACATTTATTTTTGAATAAAGCCATTAAAATATCGTATTATAATAAATGAAAATATAATATTTTTATATTTAATTATTTTTATTTCAGAACATCTCCAGCCAGTCAACACAGATGGCTATACAAAGATGTTACAACAGGATTTCTTATATATAAATTTATTTGAGTTCTGTCTTCTCTAGTACCATTTTTATAAACATAAATATCTTTTCGTCAGAATCAGTTCTTACATTATTTAAAAGGTTGAGCCAAGTACTATGAACAGTATCTTCGTCATCACTATAACATACATATTTTTTCTGCTTCTCTCCATATAATGGACATTCAACCAGTAATTTGTAACTGTGTTCTGGCGTTTGAAGATCACAGCCCCTGCAAATATCTGAGTCGTTTAATGTAAAAATTTGATCTTTGATATCAATTTTTGTCTGGTAGCTATTTATTAATCGAATCTGAGCAAAGATTCTCATATAATCAATCAGGGCTTTTGACAGTAGATCTTCGGAGCATGAGTATGTTTCACAAAAGTAGATTAGACGCATCGAATAAACTTTGAACTTGTAAGTACCAATTGTACTTGCTCACAGCAAAAGAGGTTTCAGCCAGACGTTTTAATCCTAAAAAACACCGCTTGGAGTGTCTATCGAGTTCCATACTCATTATTTCTTCAATTATATTGAAAGTCATTTTAAAAACGTTAATTGACGGTTTAAATGAGCCAATATCTAGTCTTCTCGCATAACCAGGAATATTTTGAGGTGCATGTAATATTTTTTTTATGAAACGTAGTCTCTATTCTTCCTATTTCATCTAGGTATGTAAGACTCCATACTTGCGCTTCATATAATAATGTACTTGATACTAAGCTTTTAAAGAGTTATTTAATTGCAAGCCATGAGTTTAATTTCAATCTATTTACTAGTGAGATGAAGGCATCCTGAGCAAGCTTTGCCTTACTGATTGAAGATATAGTTGCTCGTGCAAATATTGCTGATTCCGAAAGGGGACCCTAAATAAGTATAGCTACTGACAATTTCAATTTTCTCTTCTCCGCAGAGGAAGGGTTCATACTTTTTTCTGTGCCCGTAACCACCTTTCTGGAATACTAAGATCTTTATTTTTCTTACATTTACAATAACATCATTCAGTTTACAATATTTTAATAAACATCTTAGTATTTTTTTCATTTATATAGAGGTATCTACAAAAAATCGCTTGCACTTCGAGGACACAAAGCATGGCATGGATGACCGCCTTCAGCCTTTTCCCCGCAAGTTTCTTAGCATTTCGTTGACACGTAGGGATGCTTTTCAGGCTATTATCAAGCGAAAGTTTAGCACCTCCAAGAGAACCGATGATCAGGACAACTATCTTCATAGAATATTCCGAGTATAGCCAGCGCAACTCTATTATAAGGTCTTTATACCTCTCTTTATTTTCATTCTCCTTGGCTGTTTTGTTCTTGTCGGCTAGTGTCGAAAATTCTATAACAAGCATGGTTCGTTTCTCAAAGTCAAGGAGAACCATATCAGGCCTTGAGTGCAATTAACTCTATTTCCCTAGGAGATTTTGGTGGAGCAGTATCAGGGTTAATGCCGCAAGAGAGACAGAGATGGTAATAAAGCACACTTAGTTAGTTCTTAATAGATATTTTGTATGCTTAGAAATAATAGATAGAGAGATAAAACAGTAAACCAGTAGTTTTTGTTTATTATTATTTTAATTTTAAAAAGTAGGACACACCTTAGTAAAATTGGACAGGCCCTGACAAGTTTGCCCTAGGTAGGGCAATGATATGCAGAAGCGTTAAACGTCATGTATGGCCCTTGCGAGTTTACCTGATCAGGGCCACGCCAGAAAAAGAGAAAACTGGTCAATACCTTACCAGGCCCACATTTAGCTTTCTGCATGGGTAGGGAATGTCTTGGCTCAAAATGTGGCGGCGGTATACTTAAGTAGAAATTACACCGTCTTGCTACATCAAAATGGAACCCTCTGTGCCCGACTTCAATCCGGGTGATTTAAGGAAAGCAAACACTAGCTCATACGACATCGACTGATACTTCATATTTCTATGGAAAATGCCAGGCATCCTCTTATCGAGGAGCTGTTCGCAAAAGCTTTGAAGTGAGTACCCGCGATGAATAATGTTTGATGCATTCGGTCACCCCTGATATTTAGGTCAATGCCAAGTGCTTCAGCAGCCTTCTCCGCTGCTTTGTACAGAAATGATCCTTTGCCCATTTTTTCGTGTTTCCTGGCCATTTTAAGAAGAGGGCATAACCATTTGTGACCCGATATCGAGGAATCTGAGCTCGCCCTTCATCCACGAAACCATTCGAAATGAATAGAGTACTACCTGGACGGCAAGCATGTTCGTTGCAGATACTTTGTTCCTCGTCGACAGTTCGGAGGACCAAATCTGTCGAATAGGACGTTTGTATCTGCATCGGACAGCATTCTTTACAGATGTTACGTCCTGAATGCGGCTCTGATGTACCCAAACTCCATTCCAATTCGGGTTTGCCGCAGAAGTACCCTTGGGAATGCCGAAGTGCGAGAAATAGTGGCAATACTGTGAGGCAAAAGAGGACAGGATTCATGGTGTTGCCCTGAAAGACACCTCTGTGAAAGGTCACGTTGTTAGTTGTCACGCGATGTTTTCCTGATGAGATAGTAAATCTGGGTTTTCAAAGCGGCATCAATGTCTCTATGCACCTGACGATTTGTGAATGAACCTTAAAGCTTTCCAACAAACTGATGACACGTCTATGGGAGGTTGAATCGAAAGCTTACCCGCAGTCAATCCAGGCCATCGATAAGCAGCGCTGGTAAGATGCTGGGTCTTTGCAAACACATTTATCGATAAAAAGGTTCTTCCGACATACTACTACGCCGTTTTTTGAGCAGACTTGTTTGTATAGTTTCTGCCACACAGGTCCGATTGACCGAACAATTCTATCATTTAGGATAGCTGTGCAGATCTTATACACCCTGGACCCAAACCTCGTCCTCCTTTGGAAACCGCAACGCTTTTCAGATGAGGCTTGAGTTCTTCTGCTTAATGCTTCGGAAAATCGCAGAAGGCCTGGAAGGACTGGAAACGGAAGGAACTTGGCACCTGCCTGTTCATCGACTTCTACGCTCCGCCTGAACCAGAAGAGGAGAAACCCCGATTCATTTACCCCGGTCACTTACAAGGCCGAACCATCTTCCGAAATCCGGTCTTCATCCTCTGGAAGTTCTTTAACAGGAAGTGGAGCCCCAAGGGGGACCAACAGTGTTCCATCTTTGTAAACCCTCTCCCACAACAATAATCCCCTTCCAAACCTTCGTTGTGAGTGAGCTCCATCTCAGGAGAATTTTTCTTCTACTGATACTCAGCCTCGTATCCTCTTTCTTTCCCTTGCATAACTCTCCGCCCCCTCCCCCACCGCATTCGGTGGAACGTATCAAATATTTTCATAGAATTATGATTCCTATTCTAATATATTTCATTAAAATTTCCAACATATAAATTTGAGACTGGCCTTGAAGCAAATTCTCAGACGGAGTTTCAGAAAATAAGCCAAAAGGACCTGGATGAACAAAAACAGAAGGAATGATCAAAATAAGAAAATACTTTCTAGCTGACTAAACAGCATGTACATTTCTCTTTTTGCCCTTAAATTAAACATGATTAACTATTACTTATTTTTAGATTTATCTTGCAGAAAAATCTATCCTGATGCGCAAAATACTACTAAGAAAGAGAAACAAAAGGATATGAGAGAAAAAAGCAAAACTGTATCTTCAGGTGAAGTATAAGAAAAAATTCCTTGCGTTTATAATACTTCATGCATAGGTGTAATTTTGTGTAAAAACTATTACTCAATATAATTTACTACTACATTTTCTATTTTAGCCGCAATAAAAGGAAGGCTTAGCCACTGAAGCTGGACTGATTCTAAGTTTGATGAATTTAATGAGAAATGAAAAGCTGGCTAACTTGAAAATCAATCTTGTGCGTTTAATAGCAAATTATGATACTGGAAAAATCAAATGTATAGAATATATGTTTGTATTCGCAAAACATTTCATTTGGAGCTTTCATTATTACACACTCTTATGGATATAGATCTCGATGTCTCAAGAAGTGTGCTGAACATCATTAGGAAATATATCTCTAAAGATCGTGCGTTGAAGTTCACAAATGTAATAAAAACACTCAATAAGTTAATCATTAAAGAATTAGTATTCTTCAGTGTATCCTTGGTATGTATTAAAAACTATGTACACATATAATGATAAAACATACTTTCTTCACTAAGAAAATTGTGTATATTAGAATTTGCTGATACTAAACTTTTCTTCACTAAAGAATATTTCAGTTTTATCAAGGAAGAACATTGCGAGTCGCATACAACTGTTTGATTGAATATTTTTCGTAGTTTTCATCAAAAATATACTTCACGTATTTTATAAGAAGTGTCATTGGTTGCGAGGTGAACATTGTTTTCGTGTTAGGCTTGGGTAGCAAATTTGAAGAAAGTTCATTCAATTTTACCAACATAAACAAGTAAAATTATTTGTATTTTTTTGTCTATGATAGTTAGTAGCAATTACTGTCGTGATGGCATGTTGAATATGATACAGTTTAAAGGTCGTACTATTTTTATATTAATTGAAAAATAGTCACTGTATAAATAAAAAAATGTTTTTGAATAACATTTTTAGAATACTGTTTCATTAACACAATGTCCCTCGACAAGTGATCGGAAATGCTTCAAATTTCAATATCCACTTCGTACCTGAAGTGGATCGTCAATTTTCTTACATAGGCAGAAAATAAAGTGCCCAGGTTGGGCCCACCTAGCTTACCCATCATGGACATTGGTTGATCTGAGCGTTACAATCCAGACAGTAGTCCAGATGGAAAGTGATTGGGGTTCCCAATTTGGACCCAACCAGAAATTGAGCAATCTGTTCGGAGTCCAATCTGGCCCCAGTCGACTTTTCAAGAAGGGTAGCGCTCACCAACTTTAGATGCGTTTTTCTCGAAAAGCGGGTTTTCGAAGTTCCGACTACGAAAATACCCCGGCGATTCGTTTTTAATCTAAATGGTTCATCTTGGGCTTAAAATGCCGGGAATTTATCCATCAATATGATTTTGTACGTGAATCCATAACGGCCATAAGCGATCTTTTTATGCGGATGCCCACATATTATTTAGAAATACATTTAATGTCATTTTGTCTTCTTTCAGTAAACTCTACGAGAAGCAGAACTGTGAATTGGAAGTTTTCCATAATTGCAGGGAATCTACGAAACTTGGTATTCGCAAACAATTTAACGAATTGAGAAAATTTATTGGATGTCATGATTTGTATAACATTTAATTCTATCTTCAGGGAGTTGGAGAAAACTATGATGACGCCTCTGCATTTACTATTATATTTTACAAATTCTCATTTATGACCTAGTGATATTTGTAGTTATAACAGTAAATAATCAAACATTCTAATTGTAATCTCGCATTTTTGAAGGATAAGAAATATAAGAGATAATCAGTTAAATAAACGATAGCATTAATTGCAAAGCCATTTTTTGAATACATATACACATATAAAAATTGATCAGAGACCAACAAATTGTCGTTCTAATATAATTTTAACCATGATTTGCTTGACCCTAGGCCATTTTCAAACAAATTGCCAGAAAACTTCTTACTATTTTTAGTACCATTTTTATCTTTAACATTAATTATTTTGCTTATTAAGTGAGGGAAATTTTGCTCTAAAAAATGGGAGATATGTCTGAAATGTTTCATGAAGGTTCCGCCTTTTATGCGTAAAATAGTACTTCAAACTTTTTTAAGAAGGTGAAATTCCAACAGATTGAAATTCCGTTACCTTATTCGGACTTTACAGAGAGCTTACCATTCGTTGTATCATACGAGCAAACTGCCACATTGGGCCGTCTGTGTAGTTTATACACGGAGAAAAACTGAAGGTCAGTTTAGCCATCTAGATGTGCAGACAGACTATATTGCAGGGTCGACTATAGTACATCCCTTGAAGATGGCTAAAGCGACTATCTCTAGAAGATTAAAACAAGAGGTTCCCATCGATCATCTCAGAGTGTCGACTTGATGATCTCGAACGGTCGACTCAAGCGTCATAGAGAGTCGAACCGATCATCACAGAGGGCGGAATTGATCATTAAAAGGGGCAAATGGCTCATCATAGAGGGTCCATTTGGTCATATCAGATAATCGACTTGATCTTCTCGAACAGTCGACTTGGCCATCTCAGAGGTTCGATTTTATTGTCCTACATTTTCTATATTTGTTGTCCTTTTCCTACTTATTCCAGTCTCTCTCTTATAAGAGACTGGTCATTATAAAATTAAGTGGAACCTATAAAACCTGCAAATTTATATGAAATACATGAATTCTGAGAGCATTTTTTATTATTTGTGGAGACTGAGGTGTATGAAACATAATTTGATATGCAAAAACAGTGTACATTAAAAATATATTTTTTGGAGCACGAGAGGCTAAGGATTTGATACGATGTCACAGTGACTTCAGAAACCAATATCCCACATTTCGTTACTTTCTGCATCATCAGTGCATGCAGAAATTTTTTGCACGTTTTTAGTTTGAACCCACGCGGTGACAACAAATTGATAACTGAACGTCCAGTTACGTCTTTATCCTAAATCCCTTGGAAGCATCAAATTTAACGTTGAACATTCAAAAGAATAAGCTTAATTCACTTCCCATCCATGCAGTTTAAAATTATGAAAAACATGCTTAAGTTCAATAAACAGCAAATGTGACGCTGAACGGTTCAATAACATTCACTCACTTCTAAAATGCTCTAGAGTCTAGACTACGGTACTCCCAATCTCAACTGCCCAACTCTCACTGCATGCATCGCGTCGACAACCGGATTGGTTAAGGTTGGCGCGCTTATTTGAAATCATTAAATGTGAAAAGCAATTGTGTACAGCAAATAATAAGAGTAAAGTTATTAAAAATAATTATTTGCTCACCAAGAAGACTTATAAAGTGAAATTTAAATTATTTATTAGATTTTCTCCTTAAAAATAAATGATCGGTTTTGATTTTGAAGAAAGGAATATCTTTTTTATCCCAAATATGAATACACAATTATTCTTATATTTTCATGCACTTTATATGCATTATTTGTTGCAAACATTTGACTTACACATTCAATCATTTTAAATAAACATGCCAACGGTAACTAATCAGGTCGGCCCTCCGCAATGGGTCATTTGATCTTCCGTGTATGGTCAAAATGAGTGAAAAGAAGATGATCGTATTGAACATCCCGAAAAGATACCTTGCTTATCCCTGGCAGTGAGTCTGGCCTTCTTATAACAGTCAGACTGGTCATAAAATGAGATCCTCTTCTACTATGTCAAAAAAAAATCTGGATGGCTCTTTAGACTATCTAGAAGAACAGACTGACTCTGTAAATTTTGACCCTATATATTTACTGTAAATTCGAAATCACAATTTACAAATAAAACAAAAGTAAATTCTTAGTTATTAAATAAACTGTATTATTAGTTATTTTCACTTACTACTAGTTTCAAAAAAATTCGGTTTGTTTTCCCCTCAGCAAGTGCAAGTACAAAGTTAATCTAGTCAATGTTCTATTTGAGTAGCATACAAAAAAAGTGACGTTACTTTCAGGATTAAATTACAAGGCTACAAAATGTATTATACTAACCTCAAATTTTCTTCTTTAACAATTCATGCGACCAAAATGTTAAGTTAATGTTACTTTTTTTAAGCGGGTTGTAAGTGAAAATACCTAATAAATATAGTTTATTGAATAAAAAAGAATTGACTTTTGTTTGATTTGTAAATTGTGATTTAGATTTTACTGTGAATATATAATTATTTACCTTTCTCAAAATAGTTCCATCAGGTCCTTTTAGGATTTTTCCGTGGTGATAAAAAATGCGTTTACTGTGAATTGAATGGCCAGCTTTCATTATAAAATTTTTCCAAATCAAAGCTTTTTGCCACAAATCTTCAATAGCTGGGTCTTGCGGAACGAAGAAAATATTAATTGTTTCACATTCGGGTTCTCGGAGTTCTCTTTTGTAGTCTCATTTGCACCCTGGCGCGATATACTTCGGCATAATAAATGTGATATGCAAACATAAAAACACCAGTAGGAAACATCTCCGGGACATTTTCATGACGAAAGCCATATAACCGTCCAAACAACACGAAGAAGGTTACAGTGACAGTTCACAAACGTCCTATGTGCTATGTTACGTCATTGAAATTTGATTCTCACCTCAGTCCTGTTTTGATCCAAAAAAGTTGGACTAAAACGTCGTTTAGTGGCATCAAAATAAAGTGGCATTAGAATGGAGCCACTCGAGACTATATTTTTCGAGGACTGTTTCAATACTGAAAACTAGCCTTGAAATGATACTATTTTTTACAGTGTGGAAGGGTTAAGAGGGGTAAGGGTTAGAGGAGGACAGAGGAGGTCAAGGATAAAGTGAGGCAATACTGATGCTAGGCAAATGATAAGTCAGGGTCGGGCCAAATTGTCTAAGAGTGAGCCAACAGCGGCCAAGAATGAGCGAGGGGGTGAGAGGAGGTGAAGTATTTATTTTTACACTTACAACGTGTTTTTCATCTGTAACAGAATGTTTTCGCTCATGTCAGAAAAAAAAGAAAATTGTTTGAGAAAAAATTATGACACATATTCAGGAAATAGGCCACACAACATAGCGCAAGAAAGGATTGGAAATCGCTGCGGTACCCACAGTATATTTCGCTTAGCTGTCTTTGAGACGAAATGAAAAATATTGGGCAACAAATCAAGTCAGGTTCGTGAATTCGCTCTATAGAGAAAGAATAGGGGATTTGAACGTCAGGTTCGTAGGTTCAATCGCTAACAAAGTTTCAACAGAATTGAGTTATTAAATGGAATATTAAAAATATCTGAAATGATAGATCGTTTATTTCCATTAAGTGAGCTATTTTTCGCTGTTCCTAGTGAATTTAGTTAGCATTAAAAATTTCTGATCTTTTACAATAGTATTCTTTAATTAAAATTATATCTCTCTTCATCGCATTCGATAAAAATTCTTCATAACTAGTATACATTATCTCAATTTATTTTTGTCGCCTATTTCACTAGATACTGCTCTGGTCTTAAATTTTAATTTTTTCCTCAGAATCAGTACTTGCATGAGTTTTGATTTGTGAAATGAGTTACGAAAAATTTAGGCTTCCTTGTTATTCTCTTTCTATTCGAATTCACCATATAGATACCGGAACGTCATAAGTATATCGTAAAAAAACAATGTTAAGATTATAAAGATTTTGTAACTTTCAAGTTGAAATTATAACAAGGGATTGGAAAAAAGTTAAAAAGGTGTAAAATTTGATAATAAATTGCCTGAGTAATAGCAGATTTTCAATTTCCCATCTGAAAAACTCAGAAATTTGTTTCCCGATAACTATTTCTTTCCGTGAAATCATAAATCGCCTGACTTCTTTGGATAATCGTGATATGCATCTGTTAATCGCGACGAGCGTGCACTTGCTGCTTAATCGGTTGCCGTGCATCAGCTGGCGCAATTACACTACATCATTGACTAGGAACTGTAACTAGTTTCACCGCGGTTTATACAAAAAGAATAAATAATAGACTGCATTGATTAAATATGATTCCTAATGTAATCATCAAAGTATCTATATTGCTGTTGTTATTATGAAGGCACCGTCTATGGTTACGGAATTTTCCGTAACGTTGTCCCTGAACGAGCTAGACGAGCATAGACAGTGCGTATTATGAAATGCAATTGTTCAATGTGTAAAGTGCATGTAGACTGAAACTTATGACAGAAATTGACATTCAATAATATGATATATTATATTTTTTCTGAAAATGCGAACAGAGATACCACGAAACGTGGAACGAATAACGTTTATATAAACATTTAAATAAATATATATATATTTTAAAAAGCTTAAAAACATAAATGTTTGAATTGGAAGGATGTTCGCACTAAATCTGAAGGTATAAATTTGATGAGCAACAAAATAATCGATGAATGTAACAGGCTTTTGTTCCTTTACAATGATACAGATTTTCGTATAAATTGAATACCGTTGGATCAAAAACAATATATTCAAATTTAGTGTGCTTACAATAATAATAAATTTGACCTATATTTGACGCTCGTGCGTTATTGTTACATTATTGCTTCATAGCGATTTTATCCAATTTCAAAGCTCTCGCATAATAGACAATGAGGTACGTAATAGACAAAAACCCATCAAAAGCAAGATGAGTATTCCTTCTAAAACCTCATTATGAGTAGAACTGAGAAAATATATTTTATTGTATATCATTAAGCTATTTCCCTTTCGGCGAGCCTCTAGGGGTAAGCGTGACACTACCCGATTCGGGTAGTGTTTTTTAGGTGGATTTGTAGTAAATGGGCTCACCACACCCACGACCGCCAACAGCAACGCAGTAGTATCAGACGGTCACCCATCCAAGTACTAACCGCGCCCAACACTGCTTAACTTCAGTGATCTAACGGGAACTGGTGCTTCCAGCGTGGTATGGCCGTTGGCATTATTTATATTCATTCATATATTCATATTCATATATTCATTATTTATATTTATATTCATTTAAAAAAAATGTTGTAGCGTTTTTTAGGAATTTGAAAAAAAATTAAAATTTCAAAATACTATACGGGATTTAAAATCACTTCTAGAGATTTGACGGGATTCAATAGTTTTTGACAATTTGAAAAAGACTTTGAGAAGAAATTTTTAAAGACTTTTGCAGGATTTTATAAAATATTAACGGATTTTTAAGGAATTTAAAAAAGTTATGACGATTTGAGTGCATTTTCTTAATTTTTTGTTCCTCACATTAACGAATTTCAGAAAATATTGAAGATTCCAAGATACTAAAAAGGGTTTCAAATTGGGAATATATGAGACTTGGGAAGTTTGCGAAAACTTTTGTGAAACGTGCACATTTTCTCTTTTATTGCTTATCTGCTAAAGGCTGGTGCCCTTCTCAGTATATAACATAAATTAACATTGACGGTTCCGATTCTAGTTCTGTTCCTATGCTCCCCCTCTATTGTACAAAGTCGGATGAGATTGACGTTACCACTGGTTTCACAAACCTTACGACGACTGACTAATTATTTTGGACATGATTTTTACTCGAAAAATACATTTCTCGCATCAAGTTGGCAGTTAAGCGTTTACTTTAAATAATGAATATTACAAACAATAGAGTAGCCTTAAAATGGATTAAAACTTTGCTCAACGAAAGGCATACATTGGGTAAATGCAAAGGTAAAGTTTCAGGCGATGAACGGTGACTGTGTGTTTCGAATGCCAGAGGGGTGAATGATTTCAAGAAAATAAAATTACGAGAAAAAATGCACGTGAGGAAGCTAGACATTTAACATGTACTGAAAACAAAGAAAAAGGGATGCGACAATAAAATAATAGAAAATGGGAAGTTAAATGGCGGACTCGAACGGTGGTCAGGAGTTAATAGCGATTCACATGCTTGATAAAGAGCCGGTCTAATAATAATAAATGAGAGCAAAACTGCATGTCAAGGGGTATGAATTTGTATCTCCTAGATTGTTGTGGGTTGAAATAAAAATGGAAATCAGAAGACTATTTTAGGAACGTGTTACGCCCCAGTGGACGGTAACAGGAATTAGATAAAATACGCTTTCTGGGAGACTTTAAATGATAGTATAGACACTTGCGATCATGAAAAAAAACAATGAACAATACAAACAATAAAATAGCCTCAGAATGGACTGACACTTTGATTGGCGAAAGGCATGCACCCAGTAAAGGTCAAGTTTCAGGCAATGAATGGAAACTGGGTGTTTGGACTGCTAGAGGGGTGAATGATCTCAAGGTAAGAGAATTACGAGAAACTATGCACGTGGTGAAGCTCGATGTTTTATGTGTACCTGAAATAAATAAAAAGGGATGCGACATTAGAAACATAGAAAGTGGGGTGTTGAAAGGCGGACTTGAATTATGGCCAGGAGTAGATAGTGAATCACATGGTAGCCAAGGAGTCGATTTGATTCTGAATGAGAGAGCATTTCAGCAGGTCAGGTACAATAGATTTGTATCTCCTAGATTGTTTTAAGTTCGAATGAACGTAATAATGAGAAGATTATTATTTCATAGCGTGCTACGCACCAGATGATGGTGATATGAGCGAAGTAAAAGATGCCTTCTGGGACACTTTATATGATACTATAAGTACTTGCGATCATGGTGAAAGAATCATTATACTAGGAGATGTAAACGGATGGGTCGGAATCCAACGTCACGGTACAGAAAGGGTGCTAGCTAATTTTAGGGATCCAAGAACAAATAGTAAAGGAACAAGATTAGTTAGCTTGTGCTTAGGAAAAGGCTTACTTATTACAAATACTTGGTTTATGTATAAAATGATCAACATGTACACCTTCACTGATAGAAATGGTAACGTTGATTTAACCATATGATCGTGGGTTGAAAAATTACGACGATATTTATAATATAATACGTGTACTTCAATCATAAAGAGTACGAAATGCACTTACTGAAATATGGTAAATACAAGTTATTTATAGTTGTGGTATAAAAATTTAATATATGTGTTGCTATTGTATTAAATGTGTAATTCTATTAAACACTTGCCTGAGGGAACTATCTGTGAAATGTTGTCGTTTAGCAATACCCTTTGTATGACTGATTTACGTGACTCGCTTTGTTTTGTTTACAACAGGCGCATCTTGAACGCGCCTGCGCGTCTACTTTCGTAAGCAACAAGAATCGGATGGCCAAAACAAACATCCTGTATGGCTGTATCTATACTAGCAATAAAATAGGGTTAATCTAATCATAAATATCATTGTACCACCTATTCATTTCTATCAGTGTGGTGGGGAGGAGACAGCCACAGTATAATCGACTTCATTGTTGCGGGTGAAAGCCGAAGAGAGCTAGTAAAAGATAAAAGGGTTATGAGGGGTTCTGATTGCAATACTGATCATTATCTTCTAGTATCCAAAATAAACTTAGGTCAGCAATGGAGAGAAAAGATGATAAAAAAAACGAAACAAATGCGAATCAGGATTGAGAATCAACAGAAGATGGAATTGTGAATAGATTTTCAAAAAAGGATAAACAAGCGTACAGATGAGGCAACTTGGAAGGCGCCAATAAACTAGAAAGATATAGAGGGCGCATCGACTGCGGTTGTAGGAAGAATGTCTGTTGATTCATGGTGATGACAAGTAAAGATAAAATTAGAACAGAAGAAGAGAAGAAAATGCAAAACGGCTTCGAAGGAAGCAAGAAACTTTTTTATAAATGGGCGTTGATCAATATGAAGGAAGGTAAAATTACAGAGTTAGTCAGCATGAGAAATAGCAAGGGTTAAATGCTATATGATACCGACCGGATACCAGACGCTTTGAGAGACTCTTTTAGGGATTATTGGGAGATGAAGCTATAGGGCACCACAACTGCGATATAGAACACGATGTGATGAAAAACTCAATTAAGAGAGTCCGTGCCTCTCAAGTCAGGGATATAATTAGGAACTTAAAAAATTGTAAGGCTGCTGGTGTAGACAGTATTAACGCTCAAATGCTTAAATACGGTGGTGACTACATACCTTACAGGTTATGCGAATTGATAAATTTATGTATCGAGATGGGAGAAGTTCCAGATGCCTGGAAAAAACCGATTGTCGTACCAATATACAGAGGAAAGGGAAATAAAAGCAACTGCAATAATTACAGAGGTATCAGATTATTAAGTACCGTAAGTAAAATGTATTCCAAAATAAATAACAGAAGAAATGGTATGGAAATTCCAAAGTATATTTATGCTAGGAAGATCATGTGCGGATCAAATATTTAGCTTAAGGCAGATCACAGAAAAAAGTTTGAAAATAAGGAAAAAAGTAACCTGTGTATTTGTTGACCTAGAAAAAGCATGTGAAAAGGTAGATAGAAGTAAAATTTGGGAAGTCCTGAAAGACTACAGAGTCAATGGTTGGCCCCTGCAGGTAATAAAAACAATCATGCAGGTAGTAAAGCGAGTGTAGGGGTTAATGGGAAACTGACTGACTTGTTCGATATTATGCAAAGTGTTAGATAAGGATGCGTTATGTCTTCATCGCTATTTATTATATTCATGGACAAGGGACTAAGAATGGCCCTCTTCGACGAAGAAGGTATGGATCTTGGTATAGTGAGGGTACGTAGGTTAGCGTTCTCAGATGATGAGGTTGTTATGGCAGAGTCAATCCAAGATTGGCAAAGAATGTTGGCAAACTGATTACAAGCATGAAGATCATGGGCCTTAAAATTAACGAAATAAAAAAAAATATGTACTTTAAAGAAAAGGGTAAGAAAACAATGTGCGATATTGTTTTGAATGATGAGAGAATAGAACAAGTCGATAAGTACGTCTATATTGGTAGCCTATTCACCAATGACGGAAAGATTTTGCGCATCATATGCGGCAAAAACACTTATGGAAAAAGTGAGTAATGCGATAATGAATAACAGGTGTATCAAGGTAAAGTAAATGGCAGTGTGCCCATAGACAGACCGCATAAAGAATAATTACATTGTGTGAATGCGAACCTAATTCGAAGAGACATAAGAAGCTGTAGAAACACGAGAGCTTGCATGAGAAAATGCATAGACATGAAGAGACATAAGAAGCTGTAGAAACACGAGAGCTTGCATGAGAAAATGCATAGACGTGAAGGAAACTGGAGAGGTATGCCAGGACTCATAAAGTGTGGCGACAAATAGTTTATAAGGAAGACATGAAGAAGAGTGTCAGTGGAGTGAATGACGCCTGAATCAAAAGACCTTGGATACTAATGGGACCGGGTGGGGAGCTTCACATGATGACTGTGATCTTCTTAACTTGGGGTGATCGCTAGAGAGATTGATCAGCAACCTGTGTCGGAGCAGTGTTGCGGAATGAACTTGTTATTTGAATGAATAACACGGGAATCCTAGATCAATCTAAAAATCTGTACCCCCTCCCCCACATTACTCCCTTCCTCACCGAGAGAGTCACGCTTAACTCGAAAGGGAAATGGCTTAATGGTATAATAATAATACATTCAGAGTAAAAT
>CAKNWW010337887.1:0-11203 GCA_932074435.1 Andricus kollari | reverse complement strand
TTTATGATGATGTAATTTGGAAAGTTTTTTTTTTGGAACAGGTATTTAGTGCACTTTTAAGGAATTACAATGAACAAGTCTTCAATCACGGTTTTGAATTAAAGAGAAATCAATTAAAATTCTTCAATGTTAAACAATAAAATGACAGCGTCAATTGATTTCTTTGGGAATTCTTTTAACTTTGTTAAAACTTTCGGTAACTGTGCCGCTTTGCATTTTTATATTCACCCGTCCTAAATGTGAAGTGCTCCTATTATAAACATACATTCCAGCACGTTCCTAGGTCGGCTCAGATTCATAGGAATCATGTCCTGTTTTCAATTTAATATTTTTATTGGCAGAAAAGGTGTATCTTCGAAGTTCGAATAATCGATGCGGATTCTTTGCTGGAAGTAAGCCTTGAAGAAGGAGGTCCGCACCTTAACTAGACTGCTGGTTCAGCAGGAGGAGGAGACCTGCCAGGACGAGTATGTCTGGCAGGATAAGACCCGGGAACAGGAAACTTGTCAGGGTCAAACCTGGCAGGGTCAAACCTAGCATGGTCAAACCTGGCAGGATCAAACTCGGAGGAAGAAAACTATGCAAGATCATAATCAACAGGAGGAAGCCCGGCATGAGGAAACCTGGCAGGATCAATATCGGCAGAAGGGGACTCGGAAGGAGGGTGCCTGGCACGAGGAGACCGGGACCTGTACCTTGCAGGCGGAGCAGATGTCTCCGAACAATGTGGTCTGTCAAGAGAATAAAAGGATTCAGTGGCAGGAATACCAGGAATAGATGCACCCTTAGGTGAACGATCGAATCGTGAACTTAACTCTGCAACAAGAAACAGAGGATTGCATTTTTCTGAAGTAAGTGAGTCAAGACAGAATGCGGGTTCCGAAAAATCGATTAAGAATTCGTTTATTGAAAGCACGGACTCATAGAACAGAATTGTAAAAAAAGAAAAGGGCCATTCGTATTTTAATGTTATCGCAGTAAATGCCCCTTAATACTTTTGATCCTGAACTTGGATCAAAATGGTATGCAACTTTTGTACAAATTATTCCGATTTTTTATTTGCTTAGCATATTGCATATCAGAATGAATTTGGGAAGAAATAAAGGTATTTACAGTAATTGAATATTAATTTTTTTAATTAATTAACTGTTTTTCATTTAATCCTTGAAGGACACACTTTCAAATAATTTCATAAAGGATACGTGGGTTCTCACTGATCCAATCGACTTAAAGTAGTTGCCACATTAAAAGTAAACGATATTTTTGGCTGAAGAAAATCATGAGTGATGATGAAACAATAGAAAATAAGAATAAAATATTTCCAACTTAGTGGACCTTTACTCGTAAGAGAAAATCCAAACGGAAGAACCTCTTCATAGGAATCGATTTGCTTCTCTAGAAGACGAATTCATTGTGGACGCTCTTTATCCGTCATTAATAATACAATGCGGAAAGGTGAAATGGAAATTGCAACCTATTTAGACATAGAGGGGGCATCTAGTAAACCCAGGATTGAAACCATATACGGTTTTGCTGAAACACAGAGTGTTAGTGGTAGGAGGATGCACTCCATGTTCAAAAGCGGAACTCTGCATACTTCGCTGCATGGTCAAAAAGTGAAGGCCAAAGTTTCAAGGGCATACTCACAGGAAGGAGTTGTCTCAACCGCCCAGTGGGCGCTTGTCATTAATGAGCTGTTTCGTGTGCAAGGCGAATCGGGTTTTTACACTGAAGACTATGTGGATGACCTGGCGATCCTAGTAACAGGGAAGTGCGAGGACGCCTTAGTGGAACTCATGCAGTCAGTGCTCAACAAAGTAAAATAATGGTGCAAAGACCGCTGTTTGTCCACTAACCCCGACAAAACGGAACTAATGCATTTTACCAGAAGAAGGAGCTTCCTAACCTTGGAAATCTTAAATTCTGCAATAGGGAAGTAGAATGTTTCAAACCAGCGAAGTATTCAAGAGTAATATTTGACATGGAAATCCCATGTTGACGCAATGGTAAGAAACGCTAAGATGGATTGCTGGTCCTGTAGATGCGCAATAAGGAAAACCTGTGGCTTAAAACCCAGGATTACTTACTGGCTATATACAATGATAATCAGACCCATAATGCATCTGCATCAGCGATTTGGTTGCCAAGGAATAAACTACTTAACACTAATAAATATCTGGAAGACCTCCAAAGGGTTTTATACTTAGCAGTCATTCTAGAGATCCCGCCGTTACACCTTTTCGTTAGAAATATTGCAGCAGAAGTTGATATACTACTAGCAGAGGGTAACCTAAGTGACTTTGAGGTGAAAAATCTACATGATATCAGTAAGTGCGTGCTATCCTAGGAAAATATTCTCGCTATGCAAACTAATGTTATTTTGAGGGAATTATTCTTCATGGAACCCTCCTACGTTATCTTTCCTAAAACGGATGAATGGCGTGATAAAGGGAGAAGGAAATAATTATTTATACCAGGAGTTCTCGTTTGGTATACTGACGGCTTCAAAGACTCCTTGGCAACAGGGACTGGAATCTATGGGAAGAACCTCGGAGCTGAGATAATAACATCAATGTGCACATTCACTACAGTTTTCTAGGCCAAAATAATAGCTGTGAGAGCTTGCCTGGAGGAAATTTATAAGCGAGCGTAGAAGGGCCACCACTTTGACATTTTTTCTGATAACCAAGTAGCACTTAAGGTTCTGACATCTGCAGAAGAGATGAAGTCGGCTATCTGATATGACCAAATCGACCCTTTATAATAATAAATTCCGCCCTCTGTGATGATCGGTTCGACTCTCTATGACGCTTGAGTCGACCGTTGGAGATGACCTAGTCGAAACTTTGAGATGATAGATTTGAAGCTCTTGTTTCAACCTTCTAGAGACAGTCGCCTTATCCATCTTCAAGGGCTGTCCTATAGTTGACCCTGTAATATAGTCTGTCTGCACATCTAAATGGGCCAACGGATCTTCCATTTTTCTCCGTGTGGGGACCCCTAATAAGCAAAACTGAACCTTCGGGACATTTGTCTAAGGGACCTACTCCCTGACATTTTAAAAATCGATTACTGATTAATCACCTTTTGACCAACTTTTCGGGATTTCGAACCACTTCGTTGCACTGCACTTAGCAACATAAGAATTGAAGACAACCCTTGTTGTCGGAAGTAAAGTAGAACTCTGATAAGTGTCACATGCAGCCACCTAAAGTTTTAAAAATGATTTCTGTCGGTAACAGTCACCAAAAGAGCTATATTTTACTAATGCAAATTTAGAGAGAAGGGTAAAATGCGAATTAGGACAGCAAAATTACTTTACCGGAAACCTTAAAAATGTTCAATAAGATAAGGATATATTATAATATTATTATATTCACCGATATAAATAAGGATAATCGCCAATGATAGGACCAGAGGAGAAAGGATAGTCATTTTTTCTAATTGAGTGCAAACTGATTACTGTATCAATGAAAAATTTGGTTAAATGTTTAACTTATGATTATCTTAATATGATAACTTGATACCATTAATTATCTTATCTCATGAGCATGTCCTTGTGAGATATTTGTATTTCATGAATCAGTACAAGAAAAAAATGTTTTTACCTCAACAAGGCGTAATTTGGGAAGATTTTTTTAAATTGCGCTTCTACAAAAATCTGAATCTATATCTGCGGTTTTTCACAACATCAATAAATATTGTCAGGGCAATTTTAAGACTGAAAGCCAACTAAAAACAAATGCTGTGGAAAAACTGATTTGTTGTCACTCAAATTAGTGCATGACAAGAATTCACAATTAAAAATTATATTTTCAAACTACCTATATCTGATGTTGAAAATATATTAAGAAAATAATTTCAATTCTCAAGCTTCTCAACTTTTTTTCTTATACATTTTTATTGACGGAAAGTGCTGAGGTGATGAATAAAATTTTCAATGCTGGCAATAAAATATTATAATAACTTTATCAAGAATTTAACATCCGTTTAATTAAATCAGTACTTTCAGTTTGTTCCATGATTCGGTGGAAAAATATACATAAAAGCAATTTTTTTTGTAATTTTTGAAATAGAATATACACTTATGTTTGGCAATCTTCTTTTTTTTGTTCAATTTTCAAGATTTATTTCTGAGAGGAATGTAATTTTGAAAGGTTTTTTCAACAGTTCAATTTTTAATATTTACAATTGCAAACTTTCCAATTCCGATGGTTTGCAATTAAAAGTTCTTTAATTTTTAAGGTTAGCAATTAAAGACTCTTCAATGTTCAATGTGTGTAACAGAAAATAATGTAATTTTAAATGTGTTTTTTAATAGTTGAATTTCTAAGACGTGCAATAAATAAAAACTCTTCAACTTGAAAGTGGTGTAAATCAAAATTTTTAAATTTAGATAATTCTGAAGATCAAAAGTGGAATTTTTAATTTTAAATCTTTAAGACTAAAGCAATTTCGATATCAATCATCAAAGTTATATAATCTTAAATTTCAAAACTAAAACCTCTTTAGCTTGAAATATTTACCATTCAGAGTTCTAACATGTTTGAGAATTAAAAGTAAAAATTATTCGATTCTGAAATTAATTTATTGAAAATCATATTATTTTTACGATCTGTAACTAAAGATTACTCAAATTTAAAGATGTGTGAATAAAAGTTCTTAAATTTGGATTATTTCGAATATCAAAAGTCAAGACTTTTCAATTCTAGATCCTCCAAATTCAAGAATTTTCAAATGTAAATGAACGAAATTACAGAATTTGCAATGGTGAGACTCAAAAGTTGTATCCTTTATAATTGTAAATTTTTCAAATTAAGCACTTTTCAAGATTCACAAATAAAATTTGATTGATCTTAAATGCAATTAAAAGCTCTCCGATAGTAAACAATACTAATGAACGCTTCAATTTATTTTTTTGAAAATTATAATAATTGGTTTCATATGTCGCATATGTTTCTCTATGTGACCATCCGCGAAGAAAGAGACCTAACACGGCAAAAATCGATTTGCATTTCCTTACGCCAATCGATAGTTTCTGAGTTACTTTTTCATTTCCAATAATCAGAAATATTTTAAGTTAATTACTTTTCTTGTTATTAAGCTACAAAAATGGGCATGATAATCGTACGCGGAGACCGAACGAGAGGCCTACGAAAGCCAGCCCCACCACTTACCGATACAGATGTACGCAACGTGTCCATGAGCTCCACTAGCTCGTGCCTAAAAGTGTAGTGGTAAGTGGAGGGGACGCTTTTCGTAGACGCATACCCACTGCTCAAATGCTGGCTTGCGCACTCTGCTACGATCGCCCGTCCTGTAAAATTCATCTTTGACGCATTAGGTCCCTTTCTTCACGGACGGTCACATATATAAAGAAAAATGGCAATTCAGGTATCTCGGGTAACTAGATTATAGTATTTTGATAGATTATAGTAACTAGATTGTATTTAATAAGACACAGCTGAACATATTAAAAAAATTACGTAAGAATGGCAGGGGGGAAGGGTATCCGAACTATTTTATTGCGACTTGTTGCATGGGGGAAGGGGTAAAAATTTGGAAAAAAATGTGGATAGACCTTACGCAGAGAATGTGAATTAGTGAAATCTTATTGATTGCCAGTGACACACATCTCGTTTTCACTGGTTTTCACTGATTTATTTCAATTTTTTACTGGTTTGTTTGAATTTTGGTTTCACATTTTTTTTATTGAATTAAAAGTGTGGAAGACTCTGGTTTATCAAATTTACTTTAAAATATGTTGCGATTAGGCGTTTGAAACCAACTGGAGTTTCCTTGATTTCTTTTAAGGTCAATGGGGTAATCGTGCCGCTTACCATGTTGATTTTCACCCGTTTATGTCGATTTTCGTTATACAATCCAGCAAGAACATTAGTAGTTTCCAATATTGCAAAGACATCACCATCGGACGTTGACATAACAATTCGTTCTTGGGCTGGCATTGGCTTATAGGTATCACCTACTCTCAATTGGAGTCGTGTACCGGCAGGAAAAGTGTATCTTCTAAGTTCGAAAATTCGGTGCGGATTCGTGCGAGAAGTAATCCGAACAAATTCAAGATGTTCAAGCCCATATCCTCGTCCGTCATGAGAAGGAAGTCTGATAGGTAGAACCGGGCACCTGGCAGAAGGAGGAGATCTGGAACAGACCGGAATGGCTGGCTCAGCAGAAGGACGAGACCTGCCTGGAGAAGAATGTCTGGCAGGATAAGACCCAGCAACAGGAAAGTTGTGAGGATCAAACCTGGCAGGATCGAACTCAGAAGGAGGACACCATAAAGGATCATACTCAACAGGAGGAAGCCCGGCATGAAGAAACCCGGCAGGATCAATATCGGCAGGAGGATGCCTGGCATGAGGAGACCTTGACCTGTACTCTGTAGGCGGAAGAGACCTCTCCGGAGAATGTTGTCCCTCAAGAGAATAAGATCCTCCTGCACGAGGAACGCCAGGAATAGGGGCTCCGTTAGGCAAACATTCGAATTCTGAACTTAACTCTGCAACAAGAAACAGAGGATTGCATTTTTCCAAAGTACGTGAGGCAAGCCAGAATGCGGATTCCCGAAAAATTATTACAGATTTGGTCATTCAAAGCACGAATTAATAGAACAGAATTGAGGTAAAACGCCTTGTAATCGTCTAGACCACAGTGATCGCCAAATGGTACAATTATTGAAATTTCTTCAGCAATTTTATAACAAATGTAATGGAAGTAGAAGGCCGTTCGAATATTAGTGTTATCGCATTGATTAAAAATTCATATTTTTGGTTAAAATTCAACTACTTGGTCGAAAGTAGAACCACTTTTTTCAAAGTTCTTGTTTTGGGTTGATGATTCATCATTTTAGCTGAAAATTCATTTCATTGGTTTAAAATGAACTACTTTATAAAGAATTTGTTATTTTTTAGTTGAAAATTAGTTGTTTAAACTGAAAATTTACCTATTTCATTTATTGGTTTAATAAATCTTTTTTTATTGATAATTTAATTATTTGGTTGAAAACTGATCATCTGTTAAATGAAAATTAAATATTTGCTGGAGATGCATGTATTTTTTTGGAAATTCACATCTGTAAAGGAATTTGAGTGAGAATCAAATTTGGAAGCGTAAAAGTAGATAATTTTGATCCAAAGTTGATAATCGGAATAATACGTCAAGATTTTTATAAGTTTTTATTGACTTTTACAGAACATCTATTAATTTTAATGGAAGTTAAGAAGGTTGTAAGAAGTTTGAGAGATTTGAAAAAATTTTACAAGTTTTCACTGAGCTTTAAAACATTTCAGAGCACATCACAAATTTTTTAAAGGTTTCAAATAGATTTTAAAAAATTATTAGGAATGGCAAAGTATTCAAACATATTTTCGGGATTTTCAAAGCATTCTAAATTATTTATATATTACGAAAAAATTCAAGGAACTTCACAGATTTTCTAAGGAGTTTAAGTGCTTTTAGAATATTTCAAAAGGTTTTCAAGAATCTTTAGAGATTTCGTTGCCTCTGAAAGAATTTAAGGGGATTTCTAAATATCTTTATGGGTTTCAAATAACTGTATGAGACTTCAATCGATTTAAAGCGATTTCAATGATTTTCAAAAGTTTTCAATAAGTTTTAAAATATTTGACTGGATATTACGAAACTTCTAAAGCAGGCGCAATAATGTGATTTTTCAAGAAAAAAAGGGACTAAATTATTTCCAATCATGAACAATATAAATAAATAAAATATATCCCGCACGAAATTGATCTTTGTAGGCTCATTTACATTAAAAATGTTTGTAAAATCTTTCTTTACGAGTAGATAGTGTTGATGTGTATAGCAATAATTTCTAAATGGCTCAATATATTTTTTCCAATTTTCAGTGAACGAATTCTAATAATTTAAATTAAAAGAGTGGGATAAAATGCGAATTACGTCAGACAAATTATTATTTGTGGAGAACTTGAGAATGTTTTTAAAAATATAGATATGTTAGAATATTATTATATTCACCAGTAGAATTAAGGACAAACGCCAATAAAAGGAACCGAGAAGAAAATATCCTCATTTTGTCCAACTTCGGGCGAACTGATTACCGTGCTAATGGAGAATTTTGCTACCTTTGTAAATAATGATTATCTAAATATGATTATCTAAATATGATTACCATGATATCATTCATTATCTGATATCATGAGCTTGTCCTTGTGAGATATTTGTATATCATTATTCAGCACAAGAAAAATTTTTGTACCCTAACGAGGCTTACTTTAGGAAGATTTGTCCTTTCATATCAAAACACCTTGTGTTCGTTTTTATTTATTAAAAATGTAGTACAATAATTGTATGAGAGCCTCGGAATCTTGATGTTTCAATTTTTTAATCTTTTGAAGGACACTATTTTAAACCATTTCAATTATAAATTGTAATCTTTAATAATACAAAAAGCATCTAATTTTGATTCACTCAAAAAACGATGCGTTTTAATGAAATTGAACAATAAAGCTTGGTTCTTGACAACCGAATCCACTATTATTTTAAATGCACCGTATGACCAAAATAACACATTCATACATCAATTGACTTCATTAGTAATAATCTAGCCAGAAATTCTGTCAGAAAGTAAATGATCAAAATGACAGAATTTGCAATGGTAAAACTCAAAATTTACATAATTATGATTTAAAAATATAATTCTCCAAGATTAATTATTTGGAATTGTAGACTCTTCAATATTTAATGTAATAGAGAATAATGTAAATTAATTTTTTTTCTAGTGGTTTGATTTTGACAATTCAAAATTAAAGTTGATAAGATTTCATAAATTTGCAATTAAAAATTCTACAATTGTAAACAATACTAATGACCGAGTTAATTTATTTTTTGGAAATTCTAATCATTTTTTTCGTATGTCGCATACGTTTCGATTTATAAAAAAATAAATGAAAATTCAGGAGTCTCGGGTAGTAAGCAACTCAATTTCATTTAATAAGTCATGGCTGAAAATATTAAAAGAAATGTGTAACATGGACCAGAGGAAAGGATGACCAAATTATTTTGTTGCGACTTTTCACATAAAGGAAGGGTTAAAAATGTGGAAACAAATGTGGATAGACACTACGCAGGGATATAATATTTATGCCTACTGAGAAAACCAGCCTTACTGGTTAATTCAGTTTATTAAGTTTACTTTAAAATATAATGTAATTGGGTGTTTGGCACCAATTGGTGTTTCCTTGACTTCTTCTCGGGTCAATGGTGTAATCGTGCCGCTCACCATGTTGATTTTCACCCGTTTATTTCGACTTTTATTATACAATCCAGCAAAAGCATCAGTAGTTTTCAATATTGCAAAGACCTCGCCATCAGCTGTTGACATGACAATACGTTCTTGGGCTAGCATAGGTTCATAGGTATCACCTAATCTCAATTTGAGTGGTATACCAGCAGGAAAAGTGTATCTTCTAAGTTCGAAAATTCGGCGCGGATTCAGGCGAGAAGTAAGCCGAACAAATTCAAGATGCTCAATCCCATATCCTTGTCCGTCATGAGAAGGAAGTCTGTTAGGTAGAACCGTGCTCCTGGCAAAAGGAGAAGATCTGGAACTGACCCGAAAGGCTGGATCAGTAGAAGGAGGAGACCTGCCTGGAGAATAATGTCTGGCAGGAGGAGACCTGTCTGGAGAAGAATGTCTGGCAGGATAAGACCCGGCATCAGGAAACTCGTCAGGATCAAACCTGGCAGGATCAAACTCTGAACGAGGAAACCATGCAGGATCATACTCGGTAGGAGGAAGCCCGGCATGACGAAACCCGGCTGGATCAATCTCATCAGAATGAGACATGGCAGGGGAGTGCCTGGCACGAGAAGACCGGGACCTGGACCTCACAGGCGGAGGAGGCCTCTCCGAAGAATGTGGTCTGTCAAGAGAATAGGATGATCCAGTACGAGGAACACCAGGAATAGAAGCATAATCAGGTGAAGATTCGAATTGTGTACTTAGCTCTGCAACAAGAAACAAAGGACTGCATTTTTCAAAAAATAGGTAAGATGAGAAAGAATGCGGCTTACTGAAAAATTATTATAGATTTGGTGATTCAAAGCACGAATTAATAGAACAGAATTAAGGTAAAACACCTGGTCATCGTCCATACCACAGTGATCGCCAAATGGTAAAATTTTAAAAAATTTCCAGCGATTTTATAACAAATGTAATGGAAGGAGAGGGCCGTTCGAATATTAATGTTATCGCAGTGAATGCTCTTTGATTAATTTGATTCCGAAATTGGATCTTATTAGTTGAACATTTATCATTTTAGTTTGAGTTTCATTTATTTAGTTCGAAATTGAAATATTTCTGTGCAAATTCGTTTTTTGATAAAAAACTAATTTTTGAATTGAAAATTTAATTTTTGCTTTGAAAGAGTTTTTTTGTATTGAAAAAAGCTATTTCTTTTCAAGATTGCCAATTTGATTTTAAAATTCTGTTTTTTGCAGTTATTTTATCTGTTTGGTTAAACGTCCAACTCCTTTTGTTTCAAAAGTTTGCTATTAAATTTTTGGTAAAAAAGGTTTGTTAGAAAGTCTTTCTTTTTGGGGTAAACATGAGCTTTCTTCTCGAAAATTCTTATTTGCTGTTTAACATTAGACTATTTTGTTTTAAATCAGACTTCTTTGGTTGAATTCAACAGTTATTAATTTAAAATTATAATATTTTTTGTCTGAAAATTCAAGTGCTGGGCTTAAAGTTTAACTTATTTTTTAAAAAATTGGTTTGTTTGGTTTCCGAATTACACTTCGATGTTCAAAACTACTTTGATCAACTGAAAATGTAACTATTTCATTTATGGTTCAAAACGTATCTTTGTTTGTGAAAATTTTAACTATTTGGTTAAAAATTATTCTTTTTTGCTATAAAATTAATCTTATTGATCAAAAACTTACATTTTTGTGTAAACTCATTTTTTCGGTTTAAAATTAACCATTTTGTAAAAAATTTGTTATGTTGACATCTGCAAAGGAAGTTGAGTAAGAACTAAATTTGGAAGCGTAAAAGTATATAATTTTGATCCAAAGTTCATAATCGGAACGAAATGATTTTAACGATTTTGAGAGATTTGAAAAGATTTAAAACGTTTTCACTGGGTTTGAAAACATTTCAAAGCATATCACAAAACTTTTTAAGTTATCAAATAGATTT
>CAKNWW010337873.1:0-11152 GCA_932074435.1 Andricus kollari | reverse complement strand
ACTAATGAACAATATTGAGAAATGTGATATTTGATCTATTTAAGGCTATTGGGTTCAAGCTCTAAACTTCAAATTCAATCACCTCATTTTAATGAATAAATACTAAAACGATATATATTCTATACACCAAGTCGTTTAAATCGACCACAACGCGTTTTGTGGGCGTCTCGTTTCGGCCAGAACGCGTTTTGAGCATTTGGAAAGATCCACCACGCTTTCTGATCGTCCGGAAATAGCGACAATGCGTTGCAGCATATATGAAGTATCCACAACGAGTACTGGCATATATAAAGTGCTCATAACGGGTTTTGGCACATATATATGCGTTTTGGAAACTTTTAAATTGCCTTAACATGAATATAATACTTTTTTTTTAATTAGACCTACCATATCGTTTTTTCTCACAAAATTATGTGGTCTAAAAATGAACGGTTCTAACAAACGTATCATTTAAAACTATTATTCGTTTCATACTGCAATTTTTACATTTTCGAATTGCATTTCAAATTTAGGGGAGAGTGGGATACAGTGCCGGGCTTTGAATAAAATGTCCTGTAAATTATAACCGAAATTTGATTTTTATGTTTGTATTTTTTGTTGAGAAGCTCACATCATCAGGTCACATATGTCATTACGCAAAACCGTTTACTAACTACGTCATTATTTGATATTTAATTCATTTTTTGGTCTTGCATTTCAGTCGGCGTACCCCATACCATGGGGCATGGTGTCCGTGACATTACTGCCGGTTTATTTCAATAATATAAACATTGTAGAATAAAAGTATACAATATAATCATTCTATATACATGGCCAATACTAAATAAATGTGTTCTTATCAATCAAAGTAAAGTATGTTGCAAAACCTAGTTATAACCTCTTCCTGCTTAAAAATTGAATTCTATTCAATGTGTAAATATCTGCAATTGCCTTTAACAGATATCTTGTGTATCGACGGTACCAGAGGCACGAAAATTCAAAATAGGCATTGATAAATAGTATTCGAAATCATCATTATTGGGTTATTGTTCAACCCATGTAATTAGGACCACCCGAATAAATATAGAGAATTGAGTGAAGTGTGTTTGAAATAGGAAATTATAATTAGGAATGTAAACAACTTCATAACAATAACTTTTAATATTCTTAGGTTATAACTTCGAAGTTTACATCCTGGTCTCTTTCAAGGGATTAATACATGAAATTGCGCAGTTAAGTCAAGAGAATCCTTTCAAGTATATTTTAGTAGAAAATTATAATGATGAATGGACTTTTTACATTTGTAGGTTATGATCACGAATTTCAAATGATAGTCTCTTTCACAGAATTAAAACGTGAACTTTGTACTTACCGTATTCTTATTAACTATATCTTTAAATCACGTTTCGATTTTCCTCATTATCTTTATAACTTCATTATTAACGACCTCGAATTTTATTAGACAGAACAGACATAACTGTTAAAACAATATTGAAATTACGAGATACACAAGATAGGCTGCTTTCTGAGTTTTTCTCCATTATCGACCAAATCATCGACCTGTTATCAAGCACTGTTACCATCCCCACAACATTTTTCGGACATCATGCCCCGTATGTCATTTTTCAAGATTTTATCAATAGTAATATATTTATAACGTTTATAAAAGCATTTTATGATACCAGAAGTACAAAGAAATTCTTCACCGAATTCTTCAACTATTAGTATCTAGTAGTGCTTAATTTTGGCCAAAGACTTTTCTATATGATTCCGCCAAAACTGTTCTTTCATAATAACTCCTCTGACACATTTTTGAATACAAAAATTTCATCACATCAATATTTTTTCAACAGAAGGAAGTCATTTTATGCAAAAAACTAATAATAAAATCAACAAAAGCGTGCGTTTTTTTGTAATTGACACAATGCCCCATACCGGCACCATATCCCACTCTCCCCTATATCTTTCTGAAACAAGTTTTATAAATAATTATCCCAGATAAGCATATTCACATGATATTTATGAATAATAATTTGCAATAGGTTATATTTTCATATATAAGTTTATTTAAAAATGTATTTATTTATTGAAATAATAAAATAATATAGAATGCAATTTTTACATGAATTTTCACAAGTGATTCCTGCACATTTTTTTAATATTAAAATAATTTTTCGACATAATTAATTATATTTTGTATAACATAATAAACACATATACATATACCTCAAATACAATAAAATTCATTGAAATCTTGTTCAAATTATATTTTAATATTAAATCCTAATCGGAGAGCAGAGTTGAAAATGGAAGGAAAGGTGAGAGGGAAAAAAAGATTGTTATCTGAAAAAATAATTTTTTTATTGTAAAAATGTATTTATTTGAAGAAAATTGGCATACTTAAGGAAACGATTTATTCAAAAGAATCGAATCTTTTCTTTATTAATTTTTAAATTGTCAGTTTAACTATAAACCAAATAGATGAACATTCTATTGAAAAGATTAATTCTCTACCCAAAAAGACGAATTTTCCCCAAAATAGTTATATTATCAACAAAAGGAATGAATCATGAATAAAGTAGTTGAATCCTTAATCAAAACTGTATTATTTTTAACCAAAGCTTTGCATTTTTATACAGAAAGATTAAATATCTACCAAATAAGATGACTGTTTATACCGAAAAGGCGAATTTTCCACAAAAGAGTTGATTTTTCAGCCAAGAAAGTAACAAAATTCCAAGCAAAGGGTTTGAATTTTCAAGGTACAACTACGATTTTTGTACAAAGCAGTTAAATTTTAAGCCCAAAAATATAAATTACAGTCCAAGCTCCGAGAATGGCCGTTTTCGGGGCTGTAGGGGAGTATAATTCCAAGAAGCCATGAACCCCCACTATAAGCGCGGTCACGCTCGACTGCGTGGATAAAAAGTGATTCATGTTGGATTATTTCGTTATAAGCCCGAGCTTAAAGGTATGTAAAACATTAAAATCGATCATTAGCTATGGTATGTTCGATTCTTAGAATAAATGTAAACAAAGCGTCAAAATGACAAATATTTCACCTCACTTTTAACGTAACCTGTGAAATCTCGTGCAGTACATTCATAATTAATTACTGTGTCGTATTGCTTGTTTTTTTTGTTTGTTAAACAAAGAGAAACTCAAACATCGAATTGTAAATTATAACATAAATTTGATATATGTAAAACTTGAAGAAAAAAGAACAATGTAAAGCTTTTTTTACAGTAGTAAAAATAGATATTTGTTCATTTGAAATATGAAAATTCACACTTTCCCACGTTTTGTACTGCGCAATAATACTGCGAACGGTTTTCTTATAGAACCGCATATTAAATGAGCTGAAATCAGACATCTGATATCTTTTGAACGCGATTTTATAATTTTTCATGGTTTTCTTCGGGTTTTAACGTTCACATTTTATGTTGAACATTATTATTTATCCAGAACATCTTTATTCAAGGCCTTTAAATATTTGACGAAACATAAAATAAACAATGATTATTTAGTCCTATAGTACAAGTACATAAAGTTGAATTTATATCAAAGCAAATTTTTTTTAAGTGGACTAAAAATTATTTTGAATAACGAACAGTTTATCTGATATTTAATTTCTTATATTTATAATAAAATGAACAATTTGTTTGACTGACAAATTCAAGGTTGGGCCCGAAAAAAACCTTCAGATTCGGCCGTTTCTCTCGCGGACATTCTCGGAGCGACAGCTATGAGATGCATCGATCGCGACCGACGCTAAAGTGGTGGGGGTAGCGCTCGAGCGAGAAATTGGAGAAGCGGACATTCTCGGGGCGGACATTATCGGAGCTTGGACTGTATCAACAAAAAATATATTTTTTAACCAAATAGTTCAATTTTCTAGCTAAATAGTTAAATAGTTAAATTTTTAGCAGTAAGGATGAATTTTAGACAAAATTGTTGAATTTTCAATAAAATAATTAACTTTTTAACCCGATAATGAAATTTTGAATCAAATTAAGCGAATTATCGAACAAATTATAATAGTAGACCGGAAAAAAGGAATTTTTAAGAAGGTAGTTAAATTTTCAATCAAAACAGATGAATTCTCAACGAAAACTCTAACAGTTTATATTTTAATCAAGAAAATTTTTTATTTCAAATCAATTTGAATCCTTAACAAAAGAAGATTAATTTAAAACCAAATAGTTGCATTTTCAATGAGTCCGTGGACTCAGCGCCACCTGTACGACAAAGTGAAAAATGGAAAACGCCATACTTTTTGCTTTTTTTTTTGCAAATTTTATGATAAAAAAAAACAAATTTTTTTGCTTTTTAATCTTCCGAGATAAGGGTAAACATATAATAACCGTCCCAAAAAAACTACCCTGAAGTCATACATAACTACCCCTCGTGATCAAAAATGTTCTAAAAGTTTAAAAACAACCTTAAACAACGCAAAGATGATTCAGAACTCTTAATTAGTTACTTAACACTTGAAAATTCACTTCTTTTATAATTTTTCCCGAAAACTACCCTGTGAATTTATGCAGGCAATATAAAATTTTATAAAAAACTACCCCTGACTGAATCATTTCAACATCTCGTAATTGAAAATTTCTTGAAAATAAGTTCAAACAATGTAAAAATGATTCAGACCTTTAGATTGACCTTGTTGGAAATTTATGTCTTCTATATATAATTTACCCCGTAAGTATTAAATAACGCATG
The DNA here is from genome assembly GCA_932074435.1 of Andricus kollari. NCBI lineage: Eukaryota > Metazoa > Arthropoda > Insecta > Hymenoptera > Cynipidae > Andricus > Andricus kollari. The sequence continues at coordinate 6,448 of CAKNWW010337873.1, read as the reverse complement.
AGTAGAATTTAATTAAATTAAAAAATTACTGTACAATCTACTAAATTATAGAAGACATAAATTTCCAACAAGGAATTAGTCAATCTAAAGGTCTGGATCATTTTTATATTGTTTGAAGTTATTTTAAAGAAATTTTTAGTTACGAGATGTTGATATGTTTCACTCAGGGGTAGTTTTTTAAATAAAATTTTAAAAATTTTACAAAATTCTACAAAAAGGTCTTTTTTCTTATGGGAAATACGTATTGATCTTCATGCAGCTTGAGCTACCTATAAATATTATTTTTATTTCACAAAAAAAATAGATTCATTTTTTTGTGGGTTCGATTAAAATTCCGGGCGATATGCATGAAAATTGAAAATAAATTTTGGACGAGCCTAATGTTTACACGTAAATCTGTCCCGTCCCGTGTAGAAATTTTGCTATGGCCCTGACCGGGCCCAGACCATGCCAAATCTGGCCCAGATCTGGAAAACGGACCTGGGTCCGATCGCTGATGAAACGCACGGCCCGATCGGAGCCAGATTAGGCGTCCGATCGGTACCCGACCTGGCCCCGACCAATTTCCCCTTAAGAGCCATGTTTAAAATTTATAATTTCTTAAGTTTTTGTTTATAATAATAATTTTGTAACAAGAAAAATTAATAAAGTGAACTATATTTTTTTTTCAAGTATGCAATATTAACACAAATACAAACTCAATACATTTTTTAGTCTTTTTCACTTGGTTCTTTACAATGTCCGCCTCAGTCCTTGGCGGGAATTTCTTAAAAATAATTCTAATTTTGAGTAGGAACAGGTAATTCTCAAAAAGAATTAAAATTTTGGACCATAAAAGGGAATTTTTCAAAAGAATATTAATTCTGAGCTAAAAATGGAAATTTTCGAAAAGAATTAACATTCTGAATTGGAAGAGGGAATTTTTTAATATAATTATAATTTTGATTGGAAGCGGGTAATTCGCGAAAAGAATTTAAATTCTGGACTGGAACAGGGAATTTTAAAGAAGAATTCTGATTCTGAGTTGAATCGGTGAATTTTCAAAAAGAATTTAAACTCTGGATTGAAACAGGGAGTTTTTCATACAAAATTTAATCCTAAACTAGAACTGGACATTTTCAAAAAGAATAAAAATTCTTTATTGGAAGAGGGGTATTTTTTAAAATAATTCTAATTTTGAGTTAAAACGGGTAATTTTCAAAAAGAATCAAAATTCTGAATTGGATCCGGGAATTTTTCAAAACAATTCTAATTCTGAGTTGAAATGGAATTTTTAAATTTAAACAAATTCTGAGTTGGAACAGGGAGTATTCAAATTTCAACCAATTTGAGCTATAATTAAACATTTTCACAAAGAATTAAAATTCTGGACTATAACAGGGAATTTTTCAAAAGGATTCTAATTCTTTGATGAAACGGAATTTTCAAAGTTGAAAAAATTGTCAGTTGGAAAATGAAATGTTTAAATTTTAATCAATTTTGAGCTGGAGTTGGTAATTTTCGAAAAGAATTAAAACTCTGGATTGGAACAGGAAATATTTCAATTTTAATAACATCTGATCTAGAACGGGAAATTTTGAAAAGAATTTAATTTCTAGATGAGAGCCGGAAATTTCTCAAAAGAAATTTAATTCTGAGTTGAAATAGGGTATTTTCAAAAAGTATTGAAATTCCAAATTTTTGGAAAATTCCAATTAAAACACTTCGAAATATGTAACCATTAAAATCTTTTCAAAACTAAAAGCTTAAAATTTTGAATTTTGAATTGAAAAAAAAGTTACTTTGCTTCAAATGTTCGAAATCATCAAAATAACTAATTAATTAAAAGAAAATATCTGAAATATTGCTATGAAACTGAAACTACAAGATAAGAATGACTCAACTACGATCATTTTTCTTTAAAAATTATAAATTTACAGTACATTTCAGTCAAAAAACGATAAAAAAATCAAGATATAATCAACATTTCAACTTTTTCCGAAAACACCAAAGCCTTTTTTCCCGACCTTATCAGCTGTGGGAAAAAAGTTTGCAAGTTGACAAGTTGCTTAAAAATATATATTCCACCTGCTTGTATACATTTCCAAAATGCTCCAAATCCCTTTTCAAATCTTTGGTAAAATTAAAATAAGAATTAAACAAAATTTTTAGGTTGCGTCGAAGAAAACTGAATTTCTAATACTCACGATCCTGAAAATTTATAAGTTAAATAGTATGGCACGTAAACTAAAGCGTTACTTAATTCTATCTTCTAAAATTCCTGGAACTTGCATTTCTGGTTGCGTTCCACTTTCTTCTTCATCATCTGCATCATTATCTGCCTAATTTTCAATATATAATCAATAAGTTGGATTCAAAGTTATATACATTTTTTAATTTGTGTAACTTAAATGCAAACTCAAAATATCTTCAAAATATACAATTTATTATAACATTTCAAATAAATTTCAAGTCTGTGGTTAGTTTTCGATTCAATCAATACGATTTAACGATTTACTTACTATAGCAGCTGACGCGCGATGCTTTGGAACTCGTGGTGCACTAGACTTTGGTATATTGTTTATTGCACTATACAATTAAACTCTCAAACATGAATTCTATCAACATTAACACACTTCATTTGACAGCAAGGCTATTTCTCTAAAATTGCAAATAGGTGGCGTTGCAATATTTGAACCGGTCTGGCTCGGGTCTGGCTCATGAAAATATCCCGATCTGTCCCCGAAGATACTAAACCGATCAGGGCCAGATCGGTAATTAGGGAAATATATGGCGATTTCTGCACGGGGTGGTCATAGTTTAGAAGGCATGTACTGATTTTGTTATTTTTTTTCTAAACAGCTGTTCACAAAAAAGGTGGCCACTTTTGTTGCCACGTTCCTCCAGAATTATTATTGATGAATTCTGTTATTTTAGAAAGGAAATCAAAATACAGATTTTTTTTCTAGAACAATAGAATAAAATAGAAGAAGCTAAATGTGGAGAAAATGTAGCAATAAAACTAATGCAAAAAAGTGTCCCCTAAAATGTACGCAATATATCGACATTCATGGTGTTCAAGCGAAGTTTTTAAGTACTCTAAAGCTTCTTTTTATGTCTGTAAAGTTCCACGAGGAGAATTTTATGGCTTGAGAGAAGATCAAGAGACCGTGGGACAAGGAGTCATGCAAATATTCTGCGTCGCATCGACTTACATGCAGAAGACACTCTCTCGATATTTTGTTCTCTTTTTCTCTCGTACATAGTCTTTTACCTCCGTATTTTGATTCTTCTCGATCCATCCATTCTGCATTCATCGACGCATTCTCGTTTCCACGGGTGTTCCGCCTGGTCGGTAGCAACACATGCCCCTAGTGACGAATTTATTGCTTTCTGAAAACGGAACGGAGATTTCGTCTGTTCACCAGGCATCCAGAGGGAACAAGAGAATAATGGACTGGGATGAGCAAACAAGAGGGGCCAACAGACGCTCCGTTTGACCGATGCAAATAAGACGGGGCTCTTAGTCCTCATTCTTTTATTCTCTTCTTTTTTATTTGCCTGAGATCTTGCTGATTTTAATTTATTGCTAAGGTATTACTTGAGTTATTAGATGCTCATTACTTTTTAATTCAGATGAAAAGAAAAGTCCGGACTCAAACCCTATCCCGGTTTAAGAACTAACTCAGTATGGGAGTCTTAAAGCTAGTGACCATCCGATTAAAAACTAGTGCAGGCTAGAAATGTCTTACTTTCATGGAAGCCTTGTCTTAACTCAAATTTAGTTATAAAAACCTATGGATATGAGAAACACTATGGATGCATTCACTATGGGTGTATTTATATGTGCTCATTTTATCAGCATTTTGCTTCCTCATAGGCATAAAATAAATTTTCTTCCTCATAGGCATAAAATAAATTTGCTTCCTCATAGAAGAATGTTTTTCTTGAACAAAAGAAAAAATGGATACTTTCAATATTTTTCAAGCTTGTGTTTCTGTCTTACCAAAAATCTTATTTTCAGATAATCAGAGAGCCTATCAAAATGTCAATCGATGTCTTCTATTATAATGATTTACTTTTCAACATACAATAGCGTTATATGCCAAATCAAAATTAAAGTTTTCTTCATAGAAACGATGAAACTTTGTTTTTAACTTTCTAAGTAGCTGTTGAATAATTAAGATTATTCGTTAAAAGTTCATCAGTAGATCGAGATGTGTGTCTCGAAGACGCAAACAATGACATCAAATATAGTACTGTTCAATTCATAATATAAAAAGGAATCCTCCTATAAACAAGGTAAATATTTTTATAAAAACTTGAAAAACAATATTTGTAAGCCATAGTAGATCATGAAAGGTGTTTCAGTTGGGCAATCGATGCATCTCAAGGACGCGAAAAAAATATATCGTATACATTACTTTTGTGTTCACGATATTAAAAAAGTTTTCCTTATACAAAGAAGATAAACAATATATTTTTTTTACATGTATACATTTATAAAATTTGAAACTTCGTAAATCGGTACTGATGTGTCATAAAAGGTTCAACAACAGGCCAATCGATGCGTTTCGAAGATGCGAACAAATACAATGGATGAAGTATTGTTTTATTTTGAATAGCAATACAGTCTTCCCCATATAATTAGAATAAACCATTTTTTTGAAACTTTATTAATCGGTACTGGTGGGTCATAAAAGTTTCAACAATAAGTTGATCGATACTTCTTGAAGGCGTGCACAAATATACTAGATATTGTATTGTTTTATTTTGCATATCAAACAAGTTTTGCTCACATAAACAAGGTAAAATGTTTTTGTTAACATCTCTAAACGCAACAAGAAACTGTTTCTAAATGGCCCATCAAGCTCAAAACCTAATGCATATTTGGACCACCCTCCATACATATATCGTTCAAAAATGTTACCTTGAAAAGCTAATTTTTTATTTCAGACAGGGCCAAAAACTGCGTGCAAAACGACACAGTTTGTGCCGTTTTCATTTAAAAGTGTGCAGTTTCAAATTGAAAAGTGCGTGCTTGTAGTAGAAAGCTTCTTGTTAAAAAAAATATTCCGCGGAAAAGAGAATGCAAAAAAGTACATTATATCTAGTCATTAACAAACAGACCTAGTGGTCAGAGAAAAACTGGAAATGAAGCAATTTTATTGGTCATGGAAAGTCAGGGAAAACTAAGGGGTTTTAAAATTTTAGTTTGAAAAAATCTGTGAATTTCTATAAGGGATACTTCGTAATTTAAATAGCTATTAATCATAATGAATTAAAAGTTTTTAAATTTTAATTTGAAATAATTTTATTCCGTTTATAAAAGATTCTATGTTGAAAATCTTACAAGATTAAAATTCTGAACAATGAATATTAATGGTACGGAAAAATTGCTATGTATTCCTTTTTCTTTTATTTTCGCAGTTGCATCCTTCTGACAATTATGTATATATATATATATATTGTTCTTTTTTTTAAGTGTGCGTGAAGCTCCTGGGAGCTCCCCTGGCGCTCAAGCTATAAAACCTATTATTATTTAGTTTAAAATCGAACAATTTTTTTAAATAATCGTTCGTTTTGCTTTTGAGAATTCAACTTTTTTGTTGAAAATTCATATTTTTGGGTTGAAAATTTAACTATTTCGGTAAAAATACATTTTTGTGGATAATTAATATTTTTATGTTAAAAACTCGTATTCTTGTTGTAAATTTATCATCAATAATTGTTTTAATAGGGCGCACAGTTTTTGTTTTAATCGTAAAAAAAAGCATTAAAAATAAAGAAATGTAATTTTTGGATAAACCACACAAGAGACGAAAAAAATTAAAAGACAAAAGTTGATCTACCAAAAAAAATAAAATGTTTAACATAAACTTTCGTCTTTTTAATACATGTAAAAAAAATTCTATTTTTGGAAAAATTACAGACGCTGCAACAAAAATCATGCAAAATAACATCGAAAATAAACAAGTTAAATTTATGGAAAAATGAAAAAAATTGCAATAAAATGTTTAATAACAAAATTGTTTTTTTTTCATAGGATGCGCATTTTGTTTTAATTATAAAAAAGACAATAAAAATACGTCTGTTTTGATACCAAAGCATATTATGAATTGTAATAATATAAATTTATTAAAATGATATATTTTACAGGGTAGCTGATAATAAAATTTAATGCAAAATAAGGAACAAATATTAAAATAATCATTATTGATCATATTTATACTTTATTTTGTAGAAAAGTTCGCATTTTGGAAAAATTCGAGTATTCGTTAAAGACGAAGGAGCTTTAACTAAAGAGAATTCACAATCAGCAAATTACAGTTGTGGATGCTTTGACATTTAATTTTAAGAGGTCAGTGCACAAATGTGGGGGAAGTATAAAGACCGAGCGTGCAGCGCGAGATAAATATATTATCGAGCGCGAACCAAAAGTCGCGCGCCCATACAACTTCTTGGTTGA
>CAKNWW010337864.1:0-11514 GCA_932074435.1 Andricus kollari | reverse complement strand
AAATATTTCGAAATATCCTAAAATCCTTTGAAATCCGCGAGAATCGTTCTTCATTCCTTACAATTCTTCAAAATTAATCGAAATCTTTTAAAATAGAGTGAAATCTCTGAAAATTTGTATAAATTCCTTGAAATCCCTTAAAAGCTTGTAAGATCCCTCCAAAAAATTGAGCTTTTCTCTGAAATTGTACTAGGTTATTGCTTCAAAGTCTTGAAATATTTTAAAATTATTTGAAATTTGTGAAACCTCTCGTAAACCTTTTGAATCGTTTAAAAAATGATTTGGTTTCATTATATTTCTAAAAAAGTTTGTAATTTTCTGAAAAAGGTATTCTAAAAGATTACAAACTATTCAAAAGAATTACAAAATTTTTCCGGAGAGAATCTTAATTTTTTAAAAGATTTTACAAGATTTTAAGGGACTTCAAGAAGCTTGATCAGGTTTTATTCGATTACAAAGGATTGTATGCGTTACTGAAGTATTTGTAGGAATTTCAAAGGGTGAAAAGGGATTTTAATTAGATTTTAAAGATTTGAAGAGATTTGAAGTTTCAGAAGTTTTAGGTTATTTCAAATGGTTCCAAAGGATTACGAGAGATTTCACAGATTTCAAATGATTTGAAAATATTCCAAAAGTTTTGAAGAAATTAACTTGTACAATTTGTGAGAGAAGCTTAATTTTTTCAAGGGATTTTAACAAATTTTAAGCGATTTCGAAGTGTTAAATCAGATTTTCAGAGATTTTACTCGATTTCAAAGAATTTACAGAGATACAGTAGGATTTATCTCGGTTCGAAAGAGATTTAATAAGATATCGGGGGGTTCCAAAAGATTTCAAACCATTTTAAGGGGCTTTAACCCTTTAAGGACCAAGCCTTGATCCCGTTGAATAAAACTTCTGAAAAAATTCAGAAATAATGTATGGTCATTTTCTGATCGATTTTTGCAAAAAAATTTTTTTTCAATATTTATAATTTTCTTGATTTCTATTGAGTATACGGTAACTTATAACCACCTCACGAGATGCGGAATAAACCACTTTGACCTAATGCACGTATCTATTTTGCAGAATTCTAAGCTTGTTGCCTGCAAATTAGGAAAATCGAAAATAGTGAACGTTGCTCAGCTGCAACAGTGGTCGTTAAAGGGTTAAAGATATTTCAAAATATTTCAAAGAATATCCATGGATTTCAGAAGGTTTCGTAAAATTAAAAAAAAATTAAATTGAATTTCAAACTCTATCAATTTAAATTAGTTACCATTTTCACTAATTTCAATCAGTGACTTACTAGCTATGATGCAGTAAGTTTTACTAATGAACCATTGAATCTTACTAAATCATCAGTAAAAATAACTTACCCACAGCTATAATTCCGTCATTTTAAAGGTATTTTGAAGATTCCAAAAGATTTCCTAAGATTTCGAAAAATTTCACGGAATTTGAAGGATTTAAAAAGATTTAAAATATTTAAGGGACTTCAAAGAATTTTAAGATTATAAGGGATTTTAAGAGATTTAAAAATAAGTCACGGGATTTTTAAGGATTTCAAAGGATTTAATATGATACCGAAGGTTTTTAGGAATTTTGAAGCGTATCAGGGGATTTTAAGATGATTTTGAAATTTTGAAGGGGCTTAAAAAAATGTCATAAGATTTCAAACGATTTAACGTAATTTCAAAGGATTTCTAAATATTATAAAGGTTTTGAAGGAATTTCAAGGAATTTTAATGGATTAAAACACATTTTTAATGAATTTGCAACATATTGTAAGAAATTTCAATTTTCAATATTTCATTGAACTTTAAAGGGGTTTCAAAGATATCAAAAGATCATATAAGAGTTAGAAATATTTAACGGCATTTTAAATATTACCATCGATTTTTAGAGATTTTAAGGGATTTCCACGGATTTTCAAGTATTATAAGGGATTTTGAAGATTTCAATGTATTTCAAGCATTTTCACATCGCGAAGTATTTTTAGGAATTTTGAATATCTAACGGCATTTCATTTCAGTGAAATTGACATTTTTACGGCATCTCTCATCGCACCCCTGTGACTGCTTTCGAAAAGTCCTACCAAATTTCCGGTAACGATTTTCCATTAGGACTTGTCGTTTCGGTTTTATTTATCGAAAATACTATGCAGAAAATCGAAAATTCAAATTTTGAACCAAACGGCGTGAGATAAGGAAAAGAATTTCCAGAAGGAATCGCAGCTTTCAAAAAGTCCTACAAAATTTATTTGAACCATTTTTTGATAGGTCTCCTCGTTTTTAATTTATTTATTGAAATTGATATGCAATAATTGAAAATTTCATTATTACGCCAAAAAGGCGAGATACATAAAAAATCAAAAAGAAGACTTGTAGGATATTTTGTTTTATTCATCAAAAATATTATGAAAAAAAAATCCTATTTTTAGCATAACAACGCGAGATAGGGAAGAATGTCTGAAAAAAGGATTGTAGTTTTTTATTGTAAGGTAATTCAGAAAATAAATATACATTTACCAATGTCTGTCAAAAATCGGGCACGTAGCGCGAGTGTCACGATGAGAATGTGTACCTCAAAACCTACAGAACTTTGAGCAACTTAACCCTTAACTATACTAAATTACGTAGAAAATTCTGGATATGAAGACGCATACAAATACTAGGATCTAAAAGAAATGGTTTGATAAATTTTTATAAAAGCTTTGCAAGTGCAAAGAATAAATATCGTTTTTAAAGCATTTTATGAGACTTCAGAGAGGAAATTTGAAAAGATCATGTAAGATATGCATGGATTTAAAGGATTTCAAAGAATATACAAAGGATTTAAGAGAATTTTTTTAGGATTAACAAATTTTTAATTGATTCAAACAAATTTTCAAAAGAATTTACGGGATTTTAAAGGATTGCAAAGATTTTGAGGGATATTACGAGGTTTTATTGAAGGTATACAGTAGATTTCAAGAATGATTTAACTGCTCGACTATATATTTATTGTACTGTAATATAAAATATTACATCATAAAATACGGCTGCGAAGTACTATGGACGTATTCACTATGGGTGTATTTATTTGTGCTTGTTTTGTGAGCATTTTGCTTGCTTATGAGTATCAAATAAATTTGCTTTCTCATTGAGAAAGTTTTTCCCAAACAAAAGAAAAAAAATGGATACTTTCAATATTTTTCAAGCTTACGTTTCTGTCTTGCCAAAAATTTTATTTTCAGAAAATCAGGGGGCCCACCAAATTGTCAATTGATGTGTTCTGTTACAATAAACTTTTTTTTAACCTACGGTAGTTTTATATTTCAAATTAAAACCTCTTAGGATTAATGTAACTTTTCTTTCAACTTTCTGAGTAGCTATTGATTAATCAATAATGGTTTTCGAAAGTTCGTCAAAAGATCAATCCACGCGTCTCGATGACGCGAACAATTACATCATATGCAATACTGTTATATTCCCGAAATGAAAATATCCTCTTATAAACAAGGAAACTATTTTTATTGAAAAATTTAAAAACGGTATTGGTAGGTTATGGTAAATCATGAAAAGTTCTTAATTTTGGCAATCGATGCATCTCGAAGACACGAACAAATATATGATATACATTATAGTTGTATTCCCAATTGAAATTTAAGAATCTTAAATTAGATTAAAATCAAATTCAAATCCCATTCAACGTCCAACACTCAAGTAAATGTATAAATTCCTGAAATTAAACCAAGAATCTTACGATGAAATTTAGACAAACACCACAAAATGCTCCTATTGCAATTCCTGAAAACAAAATAAAAATTTGTTTCTTTGGACAAAAATAAAAAAGAGGAAAGAAAAATGAAAAGGCAACCAACCAAATCCCCTTCCTTCTCTTTCTTTATTTCTTTCGTCTTTTTTATTTTTATTACTTTGAAATCACAATAAAAAATCATGGATAATATTCACCAACGTTTCGGTGCTCACACAGCACCCTTATCAAGGTAAGAAAACTCAGACCAGGTGGGAACAGCAACGAAAATAAGATGCTACCTCCGGGATACCCGAGAACTAATAATATTCATCGAAACGTTGGTGAATATTATCTATGCTTTTTTATTCTGATTTCAAAGTTATAAAAATAAAAAAGACGAAAGAAATAAAAAAAGGGAAGGAAGGGGATTTGGTTGGTTGCCTTCTCATTTTTCTTTCCTCTTTTTCATTTTTGTCCGAAGAAACAAATTTTTATTTTGTTTTTAGGAATTACAATAGGAGCGTTTTGTGGTGTTTGTCCAAATCTTATCTTAAGATTCTTGATTTAGTTTCAGAAATTTATAGATTGTATTCCCAATATTGAAAAGTTTTCGTTATACGAGGGTTGCCTTTTATGCTTTGAGCCTTGGCAATACTAGTGTTTACAGGTGCCATTTGACCATTCCAATTGAAAGTTTGACCTTTTTAACCATAGCCTTCTTCAGAACGTTTTGTCACTTGAGCATAACCTGTATTGTTTTCAGTGACTTGAAAATATTGTCTCAGCGTAAAAATGGAACATTTTCGTGCGATGATTTTTTACGATTTTCGACGTGGATTATCAAGACAAGAGTGCATCGATCAACTCACTTCGACTTTTGGCGATGAAACTCCATCCTTGGCCACTGTGAAACGCTGTTACAACGAATTTAATCGTGGCCGCAGTTCGCTCAGTGACGAAAGTCGTGAAGGTCGCCCAAAATCAGTCGTTGTCCCAGAAAAAATTGACGCTGTGCGTGAACTAATAATGCAAGATCGTCATGTGACTTATCGTGAGAGTCAGGCATCCTCGGGCATTAGTGGGACCAGTGTGCAAGCAATTTTACATCAACATTTGGCTGTCAAAAAAATTTGTTGCCGTTGGATCCCACATAACTTGACAATCGCTCAAAAAAAGGCTCATGTGGATTGGTCAAAGCAAATGCTGATAAAATTCAATCGCGGTGATTCAAAGCATGTCTATGACATCGTAACAGGTGACGACACATGGGTTTATGCCTATGAGCCTGAAACTAAACAGCAGTCGACTGTGTGAATCTTCCAAGATGAAAATTACGAGGTCAACGTTTTTCGACGCCTGAAGAAGCGGTTGATGCGTTCAAAATGCATGTTTCGGAGGTGCCTCAATCGGAGTGGAAAAAATGTTTCGAAAATTGGTTCAAGCGCATGCAAAAGTGTGTTGAGTTTCAGGGAGAATACTTTGAAAAGCAATAAAGCCATTTTCGATGATCAATTATTGTCTTTTCATTATTAGGCTCAAAATATAAAAGGCAAGCCTCGTATTAACAAGATCAACAATATATTTTTTCAATTTATAAATCGGTATTGCTAGGTAATAAGAGGTTATAGAAGGTTCGTCAATAGGTCATTCGACGTGCCTCGAAGACGCAAACAAACATGTCAGATACAGTACTGTAGTTCTCCTAATATGAACAAAGTTTTTTTCATATAAACAGAATACACCAATTTTTTTTGAACTTCATAAATCGGTACTAGTCCGCCATAAAAGCTTCACCAATAGGTCGATCGATGCGTCTCAAGGACGCGAACAAATACTCTACATGTAATGTTGTCGTGTTCTGAAAATCAAAAAAGTTTTTTTCATATAAACTGAATAAACCATTTAATTCAAACTTCATAAATCGGTACTGGTGGGTCATAAAAGGTGCATCAATAGGTCAATCGATGCGTCTTAAGGCCGCGAACAAATACTCTACATGTAATATTGTCGTAATTTGAATATAAAAAATGTTTTTCTTATATAAAAAGAATAAACCATTTTTTGAAACTCCGTGAATCGGTACTGGTAGGTCATACACGTTTTAACAATAGGTCGATCGATGCGTCTCAGTGACGCCAACAAATACGCTAGATCTCGTATTGTTGTATTTTGAATATCAAAAAAGGTTTTCTTATATAACCAAAGAAAATTTTTTCTTTTTTAGTCTCTAAACGCAAGAAAAAACTACTTCTAAATGGTGGATCTAGCTCAAAATCCTATCAGACCTGGATATCAATCAGAGCTACACTTCATCCAAATTTAATGATCGTAGCTCTTTAACTTTTCGAGATATGGTAAACAGAAAAAAGTCACAGACACACACGGAAATTTTTTTAAATCTTTATTTTCGAGATCCTGGGGTCGAATTATATCAAAATAGTTCAAAAAAGTACATTTGAAAATTTAGGTCATTACAAACCTCCCTCCATGAGGAAGCAACAGAAATAAAACAAAAAGGAAAGATGGGCCATCATTGGATCCCTATAGATAATGGGTCTTGTAACTATTTGAAAAATCAGTGGAGCATTTTCTTTCAAACTCTAGGGATAAACGAGATATTTGCGAACACACTACGACCAAAATGCTGAGCCATATAAATCCATTAGGAAATGAGAAAAATAAAAAAATTCTTTTTTTGAGATAATGCTACAAAAATATACCTTGAATTTACCACTTTGGTTACTTTAGAAGTCGACACCTATTAAAATATTTATGCTTATGATTTATATTAACAAGGGTAACAACTGGAACATCTGATGACATAGAATATTTAAAATTGCATTAATAAATTATTATAAATAATTTTCTTATATTTTGCATTTTGTCAACACTAGGTAGCACATAGTGGGTCGAGCAATTTTCGCGTGACAAGTATTTAATAAAATTTAACAGATTATAATTGTTGAGAAATATTAAGTTTGACTTCAGAAGCCGCGTACCATTTCCTATCGTTTAAAACACTTGAAAAGCCTAGTAGCAGCTTAGTATTTTGGTTGTTCATTGGTTAGGGAACGTAACCTAAGTACTCCAATCTTTATTTTATAACATTTTCACATAAATCCACTATTCGGAAGGCTTTTTCTCGTAATTCCATGAAAAATAACTTTCTGCATACAGCGAAAAATAAAATATGGTGATCAACCCACACTGTCCCGCCGAATTTAGATATAAGAACAATTTATTTTATCACAAAAACGTTAAATTTGTATAATCACGATGAGAGGATAGAATAAGTTGATAAGTATGTGTATCTTAGTAGCTTATTTACTACTGACGGAAAGATCGATGGAGAGATAGCCAGACGCTTAAACGAGGGTAGGAAGGTTATTGGCAGGGTAGGAGCCATTACCAGAAGTAAAAGTGTAACAAACAAAGCTCAAATTGCAATATATAATTTGTACTTGCACCCACTGTGCTGCACGGTAGCGAGACCTAAATTTATCAGGTAAAGGATAAGATTAAAGTTAACGTGGTTGACATGCAATTCCTGCACAATGTATGCGGTAAAACGCTAATGGACAAAGTCAGTAATGAGAGGATTCTTGGTGTAGGGGAAACACTGTTTGAGAAGAGTGAAGGAAATTTTTCGAGATGGTTTGGGTATGTTGAGAGAATGAAAGATGAACGACTGACGAAACAAGTCTATTTAGTTAAAGTATATGGCAGCATGCCCAGATGCGGACCAAGAAAAGAATGATCGGAATGTGTGATTGAGACCTTAAATCGAAAAGATATAAAAACACACAGAAACAAAAGAGCTTCATGAGAAAACTTATGGACGTAAATGAAGCTAAAGAAGTATGCCAGGACAGGAAAGTTTCGCGGCAAATAGTTTATAAGAAATGCATGATGAAGAGTGTCAGTGGAGTGAGAAACGCTTAAAACTAAAGACCTTGGATACTAATGGGCCAACGTGGAGAGCTTTATATGGTGACTTTGTGAAGTTCTTCGCCTAATGTGCTTGCTAGAGAGATTGATCAGCAACCTGGGTGGGAGCAGTGTTGCGGAACGTAAGTGTTATTTACATAAACTATACTCCTCCCTCCTTAAACCTTACACTTCCGTACACTTCTCTCTCTCACTTCTCTCATCTAGATTCCTTGGTTTTTTTTGTATGATAACTTGGCATCATAGTTCACAATCACAGTTTTTTTTGGTATGTGAACCTGGTATCATATTTCAGTACTTTTGCAGTGAATTTCTACAACATTTTATCACTCTTCCACCTAGAGCTCCTCGCTTGACCGGTAAATGGTTAAAAAATTCGAATAATTTCTAAGTTTAACTGTTTAAACATTTAACTTGTAGAAAAGTTTATTCCGGTAAACTTTATATGGGTTTCAACTTTTTTTTTTTAAACTAACTTCCGTTCAGGACCTAAAATGTTACGTAGTTCACTAAACACACTTTGTGTTGTCTGGATTCTGAAGTGTTTAGTCCAAAATCAAAAAGTGCCGTGGGAGATTAACTTTATTTTCGAAGCAAAATTTTAATTTTTTATACCTAATATTCTAGAAGTATTAAAAATGAACTTTATTGTTTATTTGATCGCAATTTTGATTTATTTATCGCAGATTTTACAGCCTTTTCCCTTGAAAAATTGTTGAAAATTTGAAAACATGAATTTGAAAATTGTTAAATAATTTATTTGAAATTTCCTTTCTTGAATAAAAAATATTTCTTGGTTGAAAATTGAAATATTTTATTGAAAATTCACCTGCATGAGTAAAAATTTGATGTTTCAAGGTCAAAAATGCAACTGTAAAGTTGCAAAGTTAATTATTTTGATGAAAATTTGAACAATTTTAGTAAAAAGTCATCCTTTTTGGTGAAATTTACCTGTTTTTTTATTTAAAATTGGAATATTTTTTGGTAGAAATAACAACGTTTTACATTTTTCGTGAAAAATTAATTTTTTTTGTGTTTGAAAATTTAACTATTCCACTTTTGGTTAATAATTCCTCTTTCTTAGTTGAACATTCAACTACTTAGTTGAAAGTTGATCAACTTTGTTAAAAAATTCATTCTTGTCCGTTAAAGATTTATAATTTTGGTTGGCAATTCATATCTTTAGTTGAAAATTGAACTATTCCATTTGTGTATGAAAATTTATATTTTTTAAGTTGAAAATGCAATAATTTGGTTTAAAGTGGAACTACATTGTTAAAAATTAATTTTGTTGTCGCTTAAAGATTATTGATTTCAGTTAAAAATTCATCTATTCGGTTAATAGTTTAACCAGTTTGCAAAAAATTTCTTCTTTTTTTGGTTAAAAATAAATCTTTTTGGTTGAAAATTTAACTATTTCATTTATAGTAGAAAACTGATCTCTTTTAGTTAAAAAATCAACTATTTGATTTAAAGTGAAAATACTTTGTTTTTATTATTCCAGTTTTGGTAGAAAACTAATATTCTTTAGTTTAAAATTCATCTGTGTGGTTCGAAAATTGTTCTCTTCTCGTCGAAATTTAATCTTTTTTGGTTAAAATAGCAACTTTTTTATTAAGATTCATATGTTTTGGTTGAGAATTAAACTATTTTTTTGCAAATTTGTTCTTTTATGGTTAATAAATTATTTGCCTAACTAAAAAGTTAACTGCTCGATTTTTTGATTACAATTTATCATTAATTTGATTTAAAAAAAGTTATTCTCCTATTTTTTGAAAAAAATGTCTTATTTCCCCTGTTTTTAGATCATTTTGGAATGTGAAGCCAGTCATCGATAAAGTTGAAAATTTTATTATCTTCTTTGCACAAGTGGGGGGTGGGTTTGACATATAAAAGGTGTGTATTCCCAAATTTGAAACAATTTATGTCCTTCTTCAGTTGTTTTAAATTTTGTCTTCTGTTTTGAAGAATAATTTAAAAACTAAAATGTGTAAAGTTAGTTTATATTTAAAAAAGTCAAAATTGGTACCTTTTCCCTACAAAAAAGGTTACGTAGCCTATTAAGACGTAAATAAATCGTTTAAAGCTCCCCCTCCCATACTTTTCCCCTCCTACTCTCACTACATTCCCCTACTTCCCCTCTCGTCCCCTACTTCCCCTCTCAATCCCTACTTCCTTTCCACACACTTTAACCTTCGTTTTCCCACCCTTCTCAAACATCTTCCTCTTCTACTTTGCCCTCTTCTTAATTCCTCTCACATTTTCCCTCAATTCCCCTAATTACCCTCCCCTAATTTCCCATTACTTCTTCGACTTCTCCTCCCCTCATTTCCTCAACTTTTCTCCCCTTTCGAGTTGTGAGCTGTGAGTTTTGAGTTGGGAGCTCCCCGCAGTTCCTCTTCTTGGAATGAAGTACAACGGACGGACGGACAGACACACATGAAAAGTTTAACCGAATGAACTTTTCATAAAATATCTAATAAAAGATAAATAAATATGGCATGTATGGGTAATTGTCAAATTGTAGGCAAATTTTAGCACCTACAGTGGCAATAACATTATAATTAAGAATTAAATATTCCATAACCGAAGTAGATCTTATCACATCTGAAAATCCATAACCCAAAAGGGGTAGTTTTGAAAATAAGAAATAATAATGAAATTCGTATATGAAATACGAAACGTGGATTTGAGGTTAGGAGTTTGATTAAAGAGAGCGCGATTTTTAAAAAGTTCAAAAGCGAATGCTGCAACGCATGCCATTTAGGAAAAACGAAATATTTATAACTATTTTAGATAATTTTTTCGAATATATTACATGATTTATTATGCAGTCTTTGAAATGTATTAAATCTATTTATTAAATCGTGTCACACACTAACTAACTAACTGAGTAATAAATTATGCTACCCTTTAAATCACTCATTTTTTAAAATTTTTATATTAGAATTTCAGAACCATTTAGCTGTAATAACAAATCTACCTACCTGTGCTGTAATATAATTTCCAACACATCTTTTCCTTTCTAATTGACTTATTAGGCTCACTTCTTGAGATATGTATATTAGGAAATAGGGGTTAGGAGAAAGTAAAGAAACCGGCCCACCTGATCTATGCGCACGCGCATATAAGCAGCTGTACGCTCTGCTATTGTACCGTACGGGAATGATGCGAAAAAAAGGATGAAGTTTAGCCTTTTTTAATATTTATAAAAAAATAACAGATTCTAATCATAAACAGTCACCTACTTTTGAAAGAAAACACTGGTAAGCAAGTAACGGAGTGGTTCTTATCATTCTTGTTCACTCCGAAACTGGTTTTTAACGCACGTACGGTAATGAAGTTTTTGTTGTCAAAATGTACTTTTCAGTTTTAATATCGGATTCACAAAAAAAAGGAGTTAATATTTTAAGCTCAATTTTATAGAATCTCGTATTAAATGATACGCTGAATATTTCTGTATTTATTACTTAACTGTAACTACAATATTTTACAAGAAAAGATGTCGTACGGTTATGACGTCTGAAATGAAAAAAAATCGAGGGACAGACTTTAAATTTTTTATAATATTATTTATTTGACTTGAAAAATGTGCATAAGTTAAATTAATGTTCATTTAAAGTTTACAAACTTGACACGTTAAGCTTTTTTTGGATTATTGTATAAAAAAAAAGGAGATAATCAGTTTATCCTTGTGCAAAGTGAGGTTGGGACGCCGTACGGTAATGACGTTTGCGGTGTTCTTATATTAAATTAAAGCAAATAGGAACAGAAATGAAAAAAAAGAACTGACCCTTTTTTTAAAGGATGATAATAAGTGTTTATTCATTTCAAAAAATCAGTACG
>CAKNWW010337846.1:0-11254 GCA_932074435.1 Andricus kollari | reverse complement strand
CTACAAAAAGCTGTTGTTATCTAATTCTGTACTGCAATCCTTGAATTTAAGAGTGCTTCAGTTTTTCAAAGAAGTTTCGAATTCTTTCATTGATATTTCTTCCAGATGTAATTCATTGATTTTGAGAGTTTCCAAATTAGAAAACATATAATTTTCAGCGTTTTGAGAATAATTAGACTTTAAAGTTTCACCATATTTAAAATTCTTAAATTTCGAACTTTCAAAATGACAGTGATCATTTTTAAGAAGTGAAAATTTGTGGTAAACAAATCTATCCAATCACTCTGAGTGTCACTTTATACTGCATGATATGTGACGTCATGTGTGAACCAAATATTTAACACGTACGCTTATGGCACTTGTCAAATTAAGGTATGTTTTTCTCGAAATCCGTGTTTTCGAAGTTCTAAGTTCAAAAGTGCCCCGGCGACGCATTTTTCAACCGAGAGCGTTCGTCCTGGGCTTAAAATATTGGAAATTCCTCCTCCTATATATGCCTCCATACGTATAACTCAGACCAACAAATTGGACCCTTTCCTTGCAAAACGTCATATATGATACTTAATAATATTTATCATCCTTGAAATTGTAGTATGTTAAATTAAAAATTATACTTTACATTGCACAATTCTAAAATAAGTTAACTTTGTGGGGCCTTCAAAGTTAAGTTTTTTTCTTCACAAGCTTAAATTCGACACTATTTAGTTCCACATTTTTTATTTGTTGGAGATTTCCAATTTCGAATTTCGTAATCTTGTCATGAATTGCTAATGACATTTCTACATTCGTATACAATGTATCATAGATGTTACAACTCATATAACTACCGTTGAAATGAAGAAGTTACAAATTGTGTCCTTTTAAATCAAAAATCATAAAACCAGATGAAATTTATAGTATTTATACTTCAGTCATTGAATAATTCCTTTACTTGTGAATGTTCACAATTTTCAAATCGTAGAGTTCTACATTTCGTTTTTGAACGTTACACTTTAAATCTCGTCGTTTCATAAGTTTTAATTTTGCAATAAGAATTCGAATAGTTGAATTCTGAAAAGTATAATTAACCATTTAAAAATTATTATTTTTCAAACTATTTTGGTTTACTTCAATTAATTTTAATTTTAATTGGTTTTAGTTTTAAAAGTTGTAATAATAAAACGCTTAGTCACAAAAAATCTGTTGGGTTTAAAATGATGTTCGGGTTCGTTTTAATTTCAGCATCCCATGGTAGAAATTTTTTTAATTTCGTCCATTTGAAATTACTTTGTACGTCTAACGCTTCTTTTTATTAATTTAAGTTAGAATGTTTGTAATTGAACGTTGTTCCGTTTTGAACGGTGAAAATTACGCTATATTTATTTTTTTTGTCTATACAAATTCTTCTAATCAATTTTAATCTTAAAGTACAATTGTTGTATGAGAGAAAAATGTAAAATTCTAAAATTTCATGCGATTTTAATCTTTTTGAATTGAAAATAATTTAAAAGTAAAGTTTTTAATTTGAAATTGTTCCATTTTGAATTCTTTTAATTATAAATAATACTGTTTAAAATCCTTTTAATTTAACTGATACAATTTTTAAAACAACATTTTTCAACTTTCAAACTTTTTGTCTAAGATTTTGCAATTTTAATTACTTCCGAGATTATTTTTTGTGCTTCTGATTTACAATTTTCAAATTTGAAATTATTCAATATTATACTCTTTTATTTCGAAACGATATAAATTTAATTCCTTTTCATTATTAAAAATTGTTTTTAACATTTCCATATTTCTTTTTGGTAGCATTTTGGAAAATTACTAGTTACCAAAACATCGTAAACAAATACAGCTTACATAATTATAGAGCTTACTTAAATAATTGCTCGAAACACTTCAACAAATATAATAGGGTAATAATAAAATATGCCGGACTTAACATTTATTAGTTTGTAAGTAAAGTCGGATTCAAAAGTCCTGACACCTGCTTATGAAGCTTTATCACACTGCGAGGAAAAATCGCAGAATGTTAAGTCAAAGACAGAAATATTCTTCAAAAATATACGTAGAAAACGATACCAGCTTGATTTTCGTCGAAATTTTTTTGACTTTCCTGTGACACAAAATGTGTGAAAAAACAGGAGAAATGACCCTCAACTTTCACTACGTCGACTTTGAAGTCCTCCACACGTTCAAAAATTGTTACCAGAAATTTGAAAAAATTCATCAGTATTCAGCAACATTTACTTAACAAATGGCAATTTGTTTTACTTCAATTGAAACCGCTGAATCGAGAAGCTTCTTTTAAGCTAGAGTTTAGCTTCAAATCTCTGTCCAGAGCCGACATAATTATTTCTTACATTTTTAGCTCTACTAATTCAAATAATCATTAAATTGAAGTAAAAAAACTGCTATTTGTTGAGTAAATGTTACTGAATACTTGTGAATGTTTTCAAATTTCTGGTAACAATTTTTAAACGTGTGGAGGACTTAAAAGTCGACGTAGTGAACGTTTAGGATAAATTCTCCTGTTTTTTCAAACATTTTGTGTCTCAGGAAATTCAAAAAATGTTTGACGAAAATCAAGCTGACATCGTTTTATACGTATAATGTTGAAGAATATTTTTGTCTTTGACTTAACATTCTACGATTTTTCCTCGTAGAGTAATAAAGCTTCAAAGCCAGGTGTCAGGACTTTTGAATCCGAATTTAATATTGCTAGGATCTCCATTGATTTAAGATTGTAAGTGTAGCGCGAAGTCACAACGGGAGATCATGCAGAAGTTTCTGCCTCTACCTGCACCTAGAAAGGTGTAGTAAATCCTTCTAAAGCTTCTGAATAGGTTGACTGAACACTTCCTTAAAGCTATGGGGCTTCTAGGCCCTAGGGACCTAGGCCAGTTAACGAAGTTGACAAAGGCTGCTCAAATGAAAATAAATTATAATAAGCTAAATAGGTGTTCAAACCCTCAGATAGGAGGTGTTAAATCCGGTTCAGCCGAATTGAGCCAGCGCCCCAGCGCCAGCGGTCTGTGTTTGACCATACCGTTGAAGAGCCCCTTTTATTTTTCGCCCGAAGTGAGCCAAATTTGACCTCACTCCTCCTGTACCCACCTGTATGACATGGGTGCTCCTCCTACTTTAACTGAGGAGTAAGTGAAAAGAATATAATAAACCTATTTTGTTAAGGAAAAAAAAATGAATTACGAATGTTATTAGTTATTTCAGGACTCCATGAATATGATTATTGACCTTTTGTTCACAAAAATTTCTATTGCATTGAAATGGCGGAGTAAAAATATTGTAACCTTAAAAATATATAAATTGAAATTCGTACATTTTGCACTAAAATACTGGATATGTTATAAAAACTGTTTAAGTCCAAGCTAATAGATTCAGTAATTCGACGGTATTCATTTTCACATTCTCATCCTAATGAGAAGGTATTGGTCTTATGTAAAATTTAACATAGTCGGTTTTCATCAAATCTCCACGTTTGGAGACCCCCTGAGTCAGAAAAAATTATTTTTACGAGGGTGTCTGTCTGGCTGTAGTCTGTGGTGTAGTCTGTAGCATCGTGTACGCACGATAACTTTCGAAAGATTTATCAGATTGGATTGTGCTTTGTCACACTTTTTGAAGGCCTCCAAAAAAAGACGAGTTCGTTAGCCAGCCATTTTGGATAAAAATTCAAAAACTGAGCACATTTTGAAAATTTTAGAGACCACTTTTTTCAAGATTTCAATATTCTAGGTACAATTATTATTAGCGCTCAAAAAGCAAACAATTTATCCTAATGAAATTTTTCGATGAAAAGAAAATGTTCAGAGTTACAGCATTTAAAAAATCCAAAAAATCAAACCAAAATTAACATTTCAAGCCGAACAACGCACGATATGAAAAAATGTCATGAGGAGAAAAACGTTTCTTTTCAAGAGCCCTACAAGAATATCATAACAATTTTTTTAATTGGTTCGAAAAATCCAAAAGTCAAATTTTGGTCGCGTAATAAACAATTAAAAATTAAAAATTCCATTTTGTGGTCAAACTATGCAAGATAAAAAAAATATGAGACAAAAATTATGTATCTAAATAAGATCTACAAATGTTTTATTGATCAGTTTTTGATAGGACGTGTAATTTTCGTTTCATTCGTGAAAAACATCATTATAAATAAGAACATTAAATTTTTGGACAAACGATACAAGCTATGAGAATAAATAAATGGACAGAAGTTCCTCATCCAAAAAACAGCTACGAATTTCTCATCAACAATTTTTCGATAGGACGCTTAGTTTTTGTTTTTATCTTAAAAAATAATATTAAAAATACAAACATTTAATTTTTGGAAAAACGACACAAGAGACAAAAAAATTAAAAGACAAAAATTGTTTATCCAAAAAAGATGTACAAATTTGTTATTAACTCTTGTTATAAGAATGCATCAAAAATAAAAAATTTACTTTTTGGAAAAACGACACAAGCTACAATAACTTTTTATTTAACAAAACTTTCCGCTTAAATTATATCTACAAAGTTGCTTAGAAACACTTTACATCAGTATTCGTATTTTCAGTTTGAATCATAAAAAAAAAACGTTGAAAATAAACAAATTATTTATAAATATAAATAATAAATATAAAAGCAAGACAATGAAATTACGTATGTTTCACTACCAATGCATATTATGAATTTTGATAATATAAATGTATTGAAATGATCGATTTTTCAGGGTAGCTGAGAATAAAAATTAGTGCAAAATAAGAGGCAAATATTGAACTAATCATGAAAAATAAAATTTGTACATTATTTGGCAAAATCTGAATAAGCAGTACCAGCTCGAGATACAAAAATAAATACATTTAATCTAGTAATGTTGAGCATAATGTAGAAATGTTCAGATTTTTTACAAAATCGAGTGCGAAGCCCGAGATTCTTGATGAGAATGTGTTCGTTAGAGCCAAGGGATCTTTAACAAAAGATAATTTAGAAGCGCGAGAGAAATATATTGCCAAACGCGAAGCGCGAGATGAATATATTGTCGTGCGCGAAGCGCGAGAACCAATAGTTGCGCGCCATAGGCGCGCTTATTTATGCGAGCGAAGCGTTTCGCGTGCGCAATAAGAATGTGCCCGCCTATAGCGGGCAGATTTTTTTTTGCTGAGTTGTTAAGCTTTAAAGTCACATGACTAGAATTTGCATTTTTGGCATTATTTGGATTTTACTGGCATTTTCCAGATAAAGCATTTGTTTAATTAGTGAGGAATCATTTTTAATGGATTTGTCATGTTTTGTTTGCTTATTACTTTCTTAACTATATACTACACACCTATACAGTACACACTGTTAAACAAATCTTGAAAATATGAAAAAATCTAACTCTATCAAATAACTTTTCAAGATCGTTTTTTCATATTTCGAAAAAAATAACACAATTTCTCAATCATTTATATGACTCCAGTCTCCATTGTTGTATAATGTATAAATAAAGATTCAATTTTTTAAAAATTAAAAGAATGTCGTATTGGTTACAAAATTATCGCTAATTTCTCATATGTTCAGTTTCTGCTATTGAACAATTATGAAAAATTATAAACGAAAAAAATGATTCTTACTTCAGAATTTGTTTGAAAAGTGAAAAAAATGTTGTTTTCTTCGATGGAGTTAAATTACTGAAATGTGTGAAAAGTGAACATGTTAAACCTGAAATTCTGTTAGTATTTTTTATCGCGATTTTGAAATGTTTTAAACATTTTAACCTAATTGAACTAAAAGGTTTTTTTCATTCCTGATTTTATACTATTGTTCACTAGTAAAAACTAAACAAATAAAAATTCGCCATACTTTTGTGACTAGTAGGAACTTCTTTTTGAATATTGTAAAATTTGAATGTTCAAATCCAAAAACCGAGTAGCTTGTATGCTATCCAACAAGTTTTTTCCCTCAGCTCGAATGATTCGGCTAACTGGAGCATTCTTACTTCACCCCAAATCTCATGTGTGCTGATTTTACTAGATTTCAAAAAGGCTGCATTATTTCAAGTAAGGCATGCTCAAGCCGTCATTCTTACGCAGAAAGGTATCCTCTATAACGTATTACATAGAATAATATTTTTGCAATTTTTTAGTACGAGAAACCCGCTATTGAAGCTCAAACTTCAAGTTTGAACATTTCTGGTCCCAAAAATTAACAAAAGCTTGTGTGTCTGTGTGTAAACATTTTAAATGATACTTAAGGTATCCTCAACAAAATCTGATAACTTAAAAGTCCATACAAATTTCAGCTATCACAATAAGAAAACGTAAACGCATAGATACGCTCAGAGCGCTAGATTAGAACATTGGTGACGTCATCTCGGGTTGACGGCGGTGTTGGAGTTGAACAAAACTTAGTATTTTATTTAGTTATAACTAGTAATAACCAACGAATCTCATTTCAAATTAATGAAGTAAATGTTGGAATTTATGTTGCAACATTGTAATACAGGGAAAACTATGCCAGAGCGGGGCATTTGAATTGACTGGAATATTAAAGAAAAATGTTTCTGCAACTTTAACTTCAATATGTGGCACAATATTTAACATATCTCGAAGAAATTGAATCGAGATATGAAAAGGAATAAAGTTCAGAAATAAGAAAAATTGATTTTAAACATTATTACGATCGGCATGAATTTTATAATCATAAAATGTTAAACAAATAACTGTACTGTTCATCGTGAACATAGTTTTATCATAGTTAAAATAACTGCCTTAAATTTAAATCACTACATTTTCTGAATTGTAATCAAGGATAGTATGGTTGAATATTTATGTAAAAAACCGAACAATTTTCTGTACTTAGAAAACTTTTTTAAGGCAGACAGTTCAGAAATGGTTCAAGTACCTTCATAAGTTTTTTTTCGGATTTTCCTATTATTTTTTTTAAATAAAAAAGGGTGCTTCAATGTTTACTGTTGTTAAAACTGTCAAATTTCTGGACTCTTAATGACATTTTTATTGATGTAAGCTGTATAGAAAATTTTCGGGCAAATATTGGTTTCAGGCTTATTCACGTACAATACTGACGTTGATAATGATTAATTATTTATTAAGGTACCGTTTTTTCTTCACTCAACTTTTTGGCATAATAGCCAAAGAACTTGAATATTCCTGTAGTTCTTTCGGGATTCGCCGACAAAAACAGTTTATATTCAAGATTAAAAAAAAAGTAAACTAATAGTCAAGTGGAAGAATATTTAAACTAAGCGATCTTCCTCTCAGTGAGAACTACCTAAATAAAAAAATATATATTCACAAAAATGCACTGTAAACTTTCAATGGAATCGAACTTGTGTCTTTCACAATTCTCTGAATGTAAAAAAATATTTAAAATGTTGATAATTTAAAAAGATACGGCGTTTCTTCTTTCAAAACAGAAAATATCAAATATAACAAAAACGAACATGAATTATCTATATCTACCCAAGACAATATTTAGCACGAGAATCAATGCAGTTTTCAGCGAGATCTAAAATGGACCTGAAAGTCCTCTTCTTGGATCTCTAGCATAATGACCATTGTACATCCCTCTCCATCTTCTATGCATAATTGGCGACACCCCCAAGCCCCAGGAAGTCAAAGTGGCCTTCGACTTCACTCTAGAATTCAAATATCAGTAGGTATTTGTCCCTTGCACTGTGCACTTCTGAAGTCAATACATAAGTACCTGAGCATCATTCGGGCATATCACTATACTAAAACTTCTAACATACTTCTAAAGAAAACATTTGACTGTTTTCAAAGAAATTATTTTAACTTATCATGAATTCCGGGCACGTGGTAAAATCACCGGGTGGTAGACCACTATCTAATATTCGCGATTTTTATCGCGTGAGTGAAGACAGCAAGAGGGCGAAATGTCTGATCCTGAAGTGCTCCAAAGATCTGGTAAGTGAATAATATTTATGCACTAAATAACATGCTCGAGTTCTTTATGGTACAATTAAAACCATTCCTCCTTCTTAACAACATTATCTTGGATTTCTGGTTTTTTCAGCTGAAATATTTTTTTCATACGTAGAGAAAGCAAGATTTCTCTTTATTTACTAGTAACAGTAGTAACTGGGAACACGACGTTTTGATAATGCAACTAGTCTTCTTTCGCGGATTGAATTGAGGTCACTCGAAATCTGGCGAATAATTAAACATGAGAAATCTTTTGGAATCAATTAAAATGTTTAAATTCTTATAAATGCTTTGCAATCTTGGAAATCGTGTACAGTCTTTTAGATTGTTTCCAAATCTTTCGAAATCTTGTAGCAGTTTTTTGTTTTTAAATATTTCGACAATGTTGCATTTAATGGAAAATACATAAAACGGTATATTCTTAGGTTTATCAAATTATGATTATAAAAATAATTTTGTTAAGTGGATTAAGAAATTTTCGTCCTTATACATATGTGAAATACGGATATCGGACGAGTATACAATGGCTATTCATAATAATTTAATGATTTAATTATTTGAATAATTCCCATATTTTAGCTATTAAAATGCACATCAGTCCAGGCAGCTGGCCCCTTCACACCGTATATTAAGTAGGTAATGCGCGTTTCTTTGCTGAAACGGTTAATTAAGGGGTCCCGATGAAAATCCCAAGTTTTCTAGAAATTACTACCATGCGACCCAGAAATATTTTTGAAAAAAGTTGAAAAAATCGGGTTTGCGTAGACTGCACCGCCCCATTGCATTTTATAGCAAAACGTTTAACAGCAAAATTAAACTAGAATTCTGAGTTTTTCATCTGTATTTTGGAACCCGTTAATTATACAAAAAAATGTTCCAGATTTCAATTAAAGTAGACACGATTTCGGGTAATTCTAAAAAATTTCAATAACCTAGCCCCAAGAGGTCATAAGTTATAGCCTACCAAAGTTGACTACTTTTGACCTATTTTTCAGGACAAATTACTAGTGTTCAGCAAGAAAAAAAGTTGTATAGGGCACGAAATTAAAAAACACAATTTTTTGCTCTTTTCAACTATTGTTAGCTAAAAAAGTTTATTTAAACAGTTCGTTTCGTATATATGTTACAGAAAAACTGCAAGAAAATAAACTATACCATAGAAGACTACATTTTTCGTTAAAAAAATAAAAATTTTTATTTTTTATTTTTTATTTTTTAAATTTTTTTTTAAAAAGGCTCTGCATGAACTGGAAAATGTACTACGACCGCATTTGAGCATTTTGGTGGCATATGTGCATTCGTAGTTCATTATAGTACAATTTTTTCTCCTTTTTTGTTTAAATAATACACTTCACACTATCAATTGTGTGCATATTTTATTTATTACCATTGTGAAAATTACTTCCAGAATATCTGTTCTCGACTATCTTCTGATACTTATTAATTTTTCCCATCACTTGCATAATTATGTAATAAATTTGTTTACATATTCTTTTATCATAAACAATTCGCAATAATTGTTTTCTCTGCGATGATTAATTTATCACTTTTTTTGCATTATCAACATAAAACAATACAATATTATGAAACTAATCCCTTCAACAGCATTTTTTATAAATAATAAATACACAATGTAAAACCAGTCGATTTATATATTTTTTCTTCATTCCCTTTCGGCAATAGATATTATGGAAGTAATTTTCACAAAGCCTTTGAATGGAAAGGGTCATAGTTTCATGTTTATAAATTGTGACGTATAAGAGCTGAAACATTTTGTGTTTATTTGACGGAAAATTCAGTCCTCTAAAAAAACCACAAAAAAATTGCACCACTTACGAAGCTTCAGCCAGAAACGAAGTATTTTGAAAGAAAACTTAACACGAGTAATTTGCCTCGAAGAATAGGTCAAAAGTGGTCAACTGTGGGAGGCCATAACTTATGAGCTAATTTAATTAAAATTCGTACATTTTTTCGTCAAATTCACAGCACAGTAAAAACTCTGGGATAAATTTTGTCGCAGCTAATTTTAAGGTGGAGTTCCATCTCGCTCGGAGTTGAGGTACGAAACTCGTCTATTATTTTTGCCGCAAAACTGTACAAACTGTAAAGACTAATTTTTATTGCAGGGAAATAGTACCCTGAAAGTACCGTTAGATTCACACTTTGTTTTTTCTGTGAGATTCTAAAGTATAGATACAAACTTCAGAATTCTATTTCAATTTTTCTGTTGAATATTTTGCTTTGAAATGGAATGGGGCGGATCAGCCTACGCAAACATGTTTTTTTGGAAATTTTTTCAAAAATATTTCTGGAACACATGGTAGTTATTCCTAGAAAACTTGGAATTCCCATCAGAGTCCCCGGCCCCTTCATAAATCGTTTTAGCAAAAAAACGCTCGTTACCTACTTCATTCGGTATAAAAGATCGTTTTTCGTACAAAATGCCTGGACTACATGTTATTTTTCAAATAATGTATACATCTTTGCGCAATCAAAGTAGGGCTCACAAAAAATGATGTGTAGAAAAGGCCTTCATGTCTGTATAGAATTGCAGAATTGTTTAGTTCGAAAATATATGGAAATTAAAATAGTTTCATAACTTGCCTTGGAAAAGAGCACACATTGATCTATCGGTGCTGTGAAACGCTTATTTTCAAATATGTAATTGTAGATTTACATTGCAGTTTTTGATTTGAATTAGTTAATGACATACTGAATCGGTCTGATAAGCAAATGTAAATATATAAAAAAAGAATTTTTGATCTGTCGTATCGAGCTAGTAGTCGCGCTGTAGTATACTTACTTTCGGCCGGATGCAATCAGTGCTTTGCCTAATCGTTCGGCTAGCTATACGATTATCCTCAGTCTTATAATAAGCAACATAATATAAAGCGAAGAATTAAATACCGACAATCTTAAGGATTTAAAGTTTTCATATAAATATAAATTCAAATTGCTTTTTCCTTTCAAAATATAATGATCCTTAAATTCTTCTATTGATGATGCATATACACATACTTGTAAAATGATCTTTAGTAGTGCACTAACCAAATAAAGTTTAAAAGATAAAAAAATGCAATATACGTGAGATAAAGTCGAGGCATATATGCAAGCAAATTTCGCTTTTTCCAATGGACGAATTAAAATGTTTTTTTTTTCTTTAAAATGTTCAAAAATATGTGCTGCGTCATCTGTTCTGGCAGAATTACCTTTCTGACTTATTTTTCAAAGTCTTTCACATTTTTGTCAAGAGGGAAATCTTTTGTAGAAATCCTTTGACCAGAGACAGCACGCAAAACGTCTTTTCGAATGGTACAAGTGGGACA